>JALIZH010020706.1:0-53520 GCA_030522465.1 Rhipicephalus appendiculatus | reverse complement strand
GAAGAACTTGACGAACACAAAGAGGATATTTTACGTGATTATTTCTTCAGAAATCAACAGTCAGGTTGGGCGGATACTCACCAACGAGTCGGCCCACACAGCAGCGCGCGCGGTCACCGACTGCGCTACTCTTGACATGGGCGACGGCTCCAGCGCCGACGACGCGGGGCATAAAGACACTCCAACGACACACAACGAGATTACCAAGTATTACTACATGGAAAGGCGGTGTTTGCACCCCGTCCGCTTTATAGTGCATAAATGTGCATTTAAGCCTCGGAGTGTCTGCAAATACGGATGCCTCTTACGGTTGATCAGATTATCGACGACCGACGCTCTGTTCGCCGTTATCAGTGAGCAGTGAGTATTGCTGTAGTTTGAATGTTTGTTTCCCGGGTACAGATTCACCCAAATCAAGAGTTTCAGCTTCAACACACCGGCTGCTGCCTTCGTCCACGTCACGACTATGTGGCAATAATGAAAAACAAAGCCAACATTAGGGACAATGGCGACTAGGGGCTTCCGTCGCTCTTCGAGCACGCACACTTGCCTATTAAGATGGTGATCTGCTGCTTCGGTTGATATCTTATTTTCTGGCATAAAGCCCGCGCCTGCATGTAACCGACATGTCTCACTGCGGACCGCGGGAACAATTGCCGTCGTCACCTTCCTTCCATTATCGTCAGCAGTTCCGGAAGCCCACTTGCGCGCCAAAATTACCATTGAAAGTAAGTTACATGGTTCAAAAACTTTATATCAAATCACACGATATATCGAAGTGACTCCCGTTTTCTAGCGAGTTCGATACATATGTGGTTTCGATGATATCAACGTTCCTCTCCTATGTGCACTTGAACACTTCCTTGCCAGCTGTATCTAGTTGGCTACATAAATTCCGCTACCAGGTCCGCTCACTCATACACAGAGGTTATTCATAAGGCTGTTCGCCTGTCGTAAATGAATTAATGGAGTTCTAAACCATGTTCCTTCTAAACTTAACCTTGTTTCGTTGACAATTGTTATATTTTCTAAAATTAACTACAGTAACGACACTAACGCCTTACAAAGCTGTAGGAGTGCTTTATGTAATGAGTCTCTTGGATTCAGTGCATTTGCCTATTTACTTGTGTGTTCAGTTCTTAGGTAGCACTGAAAAAAAATAAACAAGGCGTACAGCAATTTCCCTTCCCTCATTCTTGGTAATTTTGGTATGTCGTGGCTCATACAGGTAAATCTTCAATTAAAAAGCACGATACACTCCGCTTAAAGGTAGAAACACACAGGCGGCGCAGTCGCCTGTGTGTTTACCGTGAGCCGCTCACAGTCCTTTACCGTGAGCCGCTCACCGCACGCGAGATGCCACTTTTTTTTTCTTTCGTAGAGCGTCAACGCTTCTCTACCGCTGACCGGATCGCTCCCTGTGCTATTTTTGCCAAGTTCCGTGTAAACAAACCACCAATTAGCGACTGCCGTTGCTCCCCTTCCACCTCATACGGGCGTCATCATAGCAACATGAGACCTTTCTCCTCTCCTGCGCCACCTCTCAGCGTCTGTCGGGGGGAAGCCACAAGACGGATGCGAGCCGATGTGAGCGTGCGCCTCGACATGCCCACTCTTGTCTCGGACTCTCGCGCCGGCCATGTGGACAGCGTGCCGCTGCTTGCCGAGCGGAAGCACCGATGGGCGTTACACCGCCGCGCCATCCTTTCCGACAGTGTGCACGTCCTTTAACTCAAGCTACTACTACCTCGACATCTTACCTGTTGAGTAAATAGCTTGCCTTTACTCCTATCATGTTCTTCGCCGTAAATATGATGTGAACTTCGTATTATACTTTACCATTATTGCTTAATGCTGACCGGATCCATAATTAGCCTGGATGAGAACTTTTCTCCCACCCATTTTCTGAAAACGCAGAGGTGCGACTGGGCGCGGGGTAAGGCTCTCGGTGGAACAAGCGTGATCAACTTTCAGCTGTACGTGCGTGGTAACAAGAGAGACTTCGACAGATGGGAGAAACGGCGCGGCGCCAAGGGATGGTCTTACAAAGACGTGCTTCCCTACTTCAAGAAGTTCGAGAACTACAAGGTGCCCAATGCCAACAGCGGTAGGTACTATTAATATTGTTACCAGGCTGCTGCAAATTGCGAAGGCTACCAGAACAAACTACACGTCTAGAACTAAGTAGTACTGTACTAATTAATTATTCTTAGCCTGCACAAAAATAAAAAAAATAAAAAGCCAGTTCCGTGCTAGAGCAATCTGAGTAAACATCGGAGCTGGCAAGCAATTGCCACCGGTTGGCAAATGCAGATTGAGTCCTTCTATACAGCCCTCTCTCTCCTCCTAGCCCGCCTACTAACTCTCACATTACTGACTCAATTCTCTTTCCCACCCCTTGCTATGCTTTACTGTACGTTGTTATGCTATGGTTAACCCCCTCACAACCTTATTTTCCTCCTTCTCACCCTAACATTTGTTCCCCTCATTCTCACTTTTCTTTCTTACCCCTTTTCGTAACTACACTATACAGAGCAATAGCACCCTTTACCCTCTTTCCTCTTCCATTTCTTCCTCCCCACATGTCATCGTTTTCTAGGTGTAATTGTCGACCGAGACCTCTCCTGGAGCCCACACGTATCTTACTTGAAAGCGAGACTGGTATCTGTTGTCCACATCCTAAAATTCATCGCCGGAAAAAAGATGGGGTCCATCAGCGAGTTCCATGCTGCAGCTATACCAAGCACTCTTTATTGGTGTACTGCGCTACAGCTCTCCTCTGCTTTCAAAAACTTGCATCTCAAATATTCGAGCACTTCAGAGCGTGCAGGCACAGGCACTACGTGTTTGCCTCGGCCTACCACGAACCACCTCAACAGCTGGAACAGTCATATTGGCTCGGGACCATCCGGTTACAACCTACGTCACAACCGACGCGCTGAGAGCGCATATTCGACATATTTCACGGATGGTGTCGAGCCATCTGCCGTACCTGCCAGAACAACGACCGCAGGCGTCGTTCTCCAATGTCATCAGCTCTCACCGCGCTTTGCTACCATCGGGCTTCACACCCTCGGCGCGTTCACCATCCGCCTTGTGGTGCTTACGTCAACCCGAAGTGCGCCTTTCCGTCCCAGGAATAAGAAACAAGAAAAACCTTTCTGTCTTGGCCTTGAAGCAAGCTGCTCTGGACTGTTTGCACACTTTCTATGCTGACAGAATACACGTGTACACGGATGGCTCTACCACCCAGACCAGCTCCACCGGCGCCACCGTCATCCCATCACGACACATCAATCTCACCTATAAACTTTGTCACGTGAGCACATCGACTGGCTCGGAGATTGTTGCGATTACATCAAGCAACAATCAGCTAATCGGTGGGCAGTATTCTGCGATTCAAAGGCGGCTCTACAATGTCTTTCGTCTGCACTTCGTCGCGGATCGTACGAACAACTTGTGTGGGAAATAAGAGAAACGCTGCACAATGCCATCGAGAAAGGACACAACGTTGTGTTCCAGTGGATACCAAGTCATTGCGGTATCTCCGGAAACGACCTCGCCGATGAAGCTGCCAGAAAAGCACACGTAGAAACAAACCTTGTTTCTACACCATTATCCAGGATTGACGCGGCTCGTTACTTGAGTAAGCTGGCCCAGAACATAACAATCCAGAAGTGGCAATCATCACAGTTCACAAATAATCGACTGTACTCTCTCGACCCATCT
Source organism: Rhipicephalus appendiculatus (assembly GCA_030522465.1). Lineage (NCBI taxonomy): Eukaryota > Metazoa > Arthropoda > Arachnida > Ixodida > Ixodidae > Rhipicephalus > Rhipicephalus appendiculatus. Next base: position 49,791 of record JALIZH010020706.1, on the reverse strand, counting down.
CTACGACTGCGGCTACTCCCTGGGCTTTCCCGGGAGGAAGGTACAGTGTTGTGCCGTCTGCGTCTGGGCGTAGCTTTCACCAACGCCTACTCATTCAAGATTGAGATGGCCAACAACGCCGAGTGCAAAGACTGTGCCGTCGATGAGACTATTGAACACATTTTGTGCTGCTGCCCGACATACGCAAACGAGAGGCTTCACCTCCGCACTGCGCTACATCAACTGGACGGAAGCGTTTTCACAGTCGAGAAGGTATTGGGACCATGGGGATGCCCATCACAGCTCCACAAGGCAACGAAAGCGCTGTTGCGGTTTCTCAAGGACACCGGACTGATTCGTCGTTTGTGAAGTCAAACTTTTCTCTCCTACTCTGTAACTTTTCTTCCCTCTCCCCCCTCCCCCCGTGCAGGGTAGCCTACCGGGCTCAGCCCAGGTTAACCTCCCTGCCTTTCTTCTACCCTTATTCTCTCTCTCTGATGTCTATGTCATGCTAGGAGCTGCTTGACACGTACCCGCTTCATGTGACACATACCCACTTTACCCTGTGCCCTCCTTCTTTTCTTCATCTGCAGACCCTTGCCTTTTGCACCCCCTTGCTATACTGTACTATGCTTGGCTATTGTATGCTAGGAGCTGCTGGGCACGTACCTGCTTCCTTTGGCACATATCCGCTTTACCCTCTCGCATCCTTCTTTCTTTCTTCCACACAAGCGCTTCCCTTTCCCACCACCTTTCTATACTATACTATGCAAGGTCTCGCTATGCAAGGAGCTGGTTGGCTGGTGCCCGCTTCCTGAGGCGCATATCCGTTTTACCCTCTCCTACCCTTCTTTCCGTCCTCCGTACCCTCTCTTCCCTTTCCCAGCCCCTTGCTGTACTATACTATACATGGCTATGCTAGGAGCTGTTTGGCACATACCCGATTTCTGTGGCGCACAACCGTTTTAGGGTGGTCGCGTGAAACGGCGGAAGAAAGCTTAAACAGCTGTGCTGTTAAAATATTTCATTTTAAACTTGAGAACTTTGAGAAGCCGGGCACACACCTGGAGTATTATATGCATGGATAATCAGGCCTACCGTGTAGCTCACTATATTTTGGCACATGTGTGCTCATTCGAAAGTCAACAAAGTAAAGAGCAATAAATCTAATTATGCTTGGACGCTTCGAGTACAGTTCCTGCACGAATGTTTCGCTCTTGTAAACTGTAACTTGTGTATACATGACAGAATTGTATGATTTTTTTTCGAACTGTGGTACACCATGTGATCTATCTATCTATCTATCTATCTATCTATCTATCTATCTATCTATCTATCTATCTATCTATCTATCTATCTATCTGTAGATCAATAGATTGCTATGAACAGCGAAGGTAGGCAATCTTGGGGGTTTAACGTGGCCTTCTTGGCTGACGCTAGGTCTTTCCTTGGCGTAGACAGAGTAGAGTCGAACCCGAGCCCTATCACAGACCATGCAACAATGTCCAAACTCCAGCGCCAGAAATTAACGTGCAATCCTGGCCGTGGCACCCCCGGTAGAAGCGCGGCCCTTTCGTCATTCGCACTAGGCTCGCGCCACGCCGGGCAAGCTCGGCGTGGTGGCTGCGCGGACTGTCTCCTTCTATGAACGCGGCTTCGCGGCGGCTACTCCTCGGCGCATGGGTGGCTACACGAGGTTAAACCCAGGTGTCGCGGAGCTGTGACATAGTTATTGATAAGCAAGGGTGCGGCAGACCGAGCTTAAGAGCCTCGATCCTAAAAAAGCCTTAGTATAATAGTTCCGTGCTGACATTTGAATTGCTTGTTTTCATGCATTAGGGCTAAAGCAGTAACGTAAGTGTGTTTTAGTTTCACTAGTTTTGATGTATTCTGAGGAAAATAAGCGAATATCTTTAATTTTTTCGCCAGGGCTTGTTTTCTTGTTTAGGTATGAAGAGCTCCTTATTCTGCGTATTCCTTTCAGAGTATCGAGGTTTGAAGGGGGGAGCTACCAGTAACAATACCTGTAACCAAAACAAAGCTTCAGCCAGCTTTCTTGAAAGCGGGTGAAGAGTTAGGATTCAAGGTTGTCGACTACAACGCCGAAGATCAGACTGGTAAGCTTTTCAGTAAGCATGAGCGTAGCATAGCATTAAGAAGGGTAGGACCATTCATGCCCTTCGACAACCAGTAAGTGGTGCACAAATTCACACCACCGCGACAACTGCCACTGAATGACCGGGAGCAATCTCGGAGGCTTAGGATTGGCTAAATGCACGTGTGCGTAGTAATCAGATAGAAGAACAGCCGCACTACGTAGATACCCTAAGCAATAGGAGTATGCACATCATTTTGCTGGCATTTAATTTCGGCTCTTAAGGAACGCGAGTAGAGTTGGCTGCTGAATGTACGCAAAAAATATCAATATCACCGATCTTGCCGTAAGCAAGAGTATATTCTTAGAGCTCGCAAGTACAAAGTGATTACCAACCACATGGCTATGCGAGCACAATATCGTTTGTACTATCTGATCATACATGTCTCACATGCAAAGGTTGTGAACGAACTACATATAGTGTAGACGCACATATCAGTAGAAAAAAGATTAACTTGAATCTTCTGCCGGAGACTGCCTTTTTTATTGCGATAGCAGTTACATGGACAGTCTCGACGGGTTTTTTGCCGTCGCCATTGCCGTCACGGTCGCCGTCATGTGACGTATAAAGTCCAAATTGATAAAATACCCCGGCGCATCGTACGTTCTACCCGCGGATAATAGCGCGCTAGCGGAAGCGACGAACACGGCTGAGGTGGGGATCAAACGAGCCGGCCCATCTCTGTCGCTCCGAGGCGCAAGGGATAAGATCCCCCCCGCCTGTTAGACCGGCCGTAGAATGCTCAAGCCGACAGGAAACGCCCCACCCGCCTTTCGCGAAGGTGAAAAGACGCGAGGCGAAGGGGGGGAGGGGGGAGGGGGGAAGTTCCTCCGAGTTACCTTTGATTTTACGAGCGCGGTCGTCGCTGGCGCGCGCGTTATCTCGCTATCTCGGCATCCGACAGCGGGCGGCTGGTATAATCTCCGTGCTGCGCTCTCAACGCGAAGAGAATGTGCGAGCAATGTCCCTAGAGCGGCCGTATTCTCTTAAACCAGCATTTTGTAGAGTTGTGTGAGATCGCATCCAAAAAAGTTTGCTGCCAGCCTCACTGTATAGCATTACAATTTCTTGCTATCGCATGCACTGCTTCACCCTTGCGGTGAAACTGTGACATTTATTTTCAGGAGTTGAATAAGGTTCGTCCTAGCTGGCGCTGTGGATATTTGCTTTAAATTATAAGGCCATGTCATGATTATAACCGCTGAATTGAATTCTCCCAATAAGTTTTCAAATATTATTAGGCGTACCTGCAAACAGGACAATGGATGGTAGCGCTTGTGCATTAGAACTACTTGGTAAAAAAAATTACTAGAAGAAAAAACACTACAGCAAATTATTTTCGTCAATGCTAAGGAAATACTGGACGATTAATTTCTTCGCGGCCATCGTACAACGTTATGTGCAGAGAGAGAGAGAAAAAAAATTCCCCATCTCCCGCTAAAGGGAACCATGTGGGGATGCGAAGCAGCGGGGAGATAATCAGCTTGAGCGGGAGGAACGTCGCCGCTCTCATTTCACGGCAGTGGTCCGGGCGCTCATCGCGGCGCTGCACGGAGAGACAATGAGACGCGCGCGCTCCGTCATTTTCATACCGCGGAACTACCGTGGCGCCCCCAGCGGAGTATGCAGCTGTCACACCACCTGTCGTGCGCACCGCTCCGCAGAGGATTCCTAGAGGAAAGGACGGGGGGGGGGGGGACCGTAGAAGAGGGGGAGGGGACGTGCATGCCCTGTGGGGGGTGTGGGACGCGGGAGCCGCTCCGTGGGAGTAGAGGATTCTTAGAGGAGAGAGGGGGAGAGGACGCGCATGCGCTGTGGGGATGTGGGCGCCGCTCCTTAGAGTAGATGATTCCTAGAGTAGAGGAACGGGGTGAGCGTAGGAGAGCATAGGGGAAGCGATGCGCTGTGGGACGCTCCGTAGAGTAGAGGATTCCTAGAGGAGAGAAAGTGGGTGAGCGTAGGAGAGAGGGGGGAGGGGACGCGCTGTGGTGGTGTGGGACGGGCTAAGCCCCCTCCAAACACATGCAAGCAAGATTAAGGAATGGGGTCAACCTGGGCGACAGACACCACCTGCCTAGCCATTGCTAAGCAGCCTCTCTGTGCTCTCGGCCATGACTCAAGGAATGGGGTCAACCTGGGCGACAGACACCACCTGCCTAGCCATTGCTAAGCAGCCTCTCTGTGCTCTCGGCCATGACTCAAGGAATGGGGTCAACCTGGGCGACAAACACCACCTGCCTAGCCATTGCTAAGCAGCCTCTCTGTGCTCTCGGCCATGACTCTGATGACTGTGTTAGGGTTGACGGCCTTCATATTACTACAGTGTTCTGGTTCGCATAATGGGTGCTTCCCTACTTCATGAAAGTGGCCGGACGCGGGACGGGGGGACGGCGGACGGGGGACGGCGGACGGCGGACGCGGGACGGACACGGGAGCCCCGAGCATAAGATGCTTCGCATCTAAAAGACATTTATTTGGTCCGGACGAAAGAGGATGTGGTGTTTATGCATGCAACTCCTGTCTAGACCCATGTCGGGACGAGGAGGCCAAGCCTCTCCGCCATCTCACGGGCCTTCCGGACAGCCAGGGGCTGGACGTCGTAGCTGGGGTCGTTGACAGCAGCGGTCCACCAGTCTTCTTGACAGCAGTCCTGCAACGCAGGGCATTTCGTTTTGAGGTGCGAAGCAGCTCTTTGACTAGCCTGTGTAACGCTGTCCCTCCGTAAGTCCGTACGAACGCACGGCAACGCGCTCCCCCTCGCCACAGGTGTTGGAGCGGTGCCAAGTAGGTCCGCCGCAGCTGCGCGTTGACCTCACGCTCCCCTCGTAGTGTGCGCTGACGTCACTCTCTCCCTCGCCTGCCGCGCGCTCGCCGCAGCGCCCGCAGCCTCGTCCGTTCGCCCGCAACACCTGCCGCGTTAGAGCCGTTCAACCCGTGACGCCACCCGTGCGCAACGCTGCTGCTTCGCATCCCATCAGGGTTCCCTTTGGGAAGATGCACCTAATTTTTGCACTGCAGTATATAAAACCGTAGGGTTAGCAAATAAAGGGTTGGGGGAAGGGATAGCTCCACTCACCTTCCGCACACAATTTTCAATTTCCATATTTCTATATACAGGCACGCGCAAGTATCAGTCGTTACTTTTAAAGTCACAAATAACGATGCATGAATAGCGAGCTCCATTTTCCGCATGCAACAACGCAGGTTTCGGCAACCGGTGTTCCTGCCTGTAACTACCTTACTGTTTTTAGCATTGCCTCGTTTTCTGGTACCGAATACTCCCAATATAGGGTTAAACCTTTGCGTTTTCTCCTTCCTTAAAACATGTGAACGACAGATTCTGCTTTCTTATGAGCCGTTCGGACATTGTTCAGGCACTGAACACAAACTATGATGCTATCGATGCTGCTGTCCTTCTTTTGGGTGCTTTCCTGTTTAAATGTTGAGGGTCACGACAAAACAAATGATAGTGTTAAAGTTTGTTTCATTGGTATGCTATTAAAAATGGCGTTTTGCGTAATTTGAATACACCGTGCTTTTCCCAGCTATATAATCGACGTTGCTTTTTTATCGAAAACTGTGAAACTGCATCTTACTTATGGAAATCTGTCATTGACACTGTGACAAGGGCATATTTAAAACCACAGTTTCATAGTTTCAATACAGGCACCGGTACTCTCTAAGAGTATTCAGGTAAGATTTGATCTCTATATATGTGTTTCCCTTTTTGCAAACGTACGAGTTTATTTTGTTAATGGTAAGTGCTCTAAGATAACGAAGAAACCAAGAACATTACGAAAAGAGAATGTTACCATTATGGGCACTTCCAGGTCTTATCGCGCTACACACCGGAAGTTATGGTAACATATGAAACATATAAAATCAGATATTGATACCTCTGAGGTCGTACTAATTTCACAGTTATGACCACATTATTTGCTCGCAGCGGCATCTGCCATATAAAAACATTGTTAGGCCAGCAGAGTGATAAAGAACTCAGCTCATGGCAATTAATTTCAAGTGACTCTTCAGTGACGTTAAGTCTGATGCGTATTTAAGTTTCTGCCTCAGCGGTTGCATTGTTTTAGGCTTTCTGTTTAATCTATCCCAAAAAACAATGCCCGCCGATTTCAATCTGAAGGAGCGTACCAGCGTTGTGATGTAAGCACTCATGAATTCAAGTGTCTTTCGCCATGGATTTCATATTCATTGGTTTTGTTATCTAGATGGAAGAAATAATTGCAGTGCTGTTTAATGCCTTATCGAAAATTAAAAATTGTTCCAATTAAAAAGCTGAATTCAGCTTGATCTATTAAGCACACGGTTACTAAAAGAAATAAAGAAAACATACATCGCGTTCTCCTGCATTTCTTGCAACCCTCTCATTTTTTATTGCCTTTCATCTTTATACTGTCTCTGTTTTTTTTCAGCGGATTATACAAACAGATTTACCTTTTGGGTTTAATCGCACTGCTCTCTGTTCGTTTCCCTGTATTTATTTTTTTCTCGTTGGGTTAAAAGAAACCATCAAAAGATAACATGGACGCCATGTTTTCATAGTGTGGGCGCCATCTGATAGAAAGCGATATACGTAACCAGATTTACACTAAATACCACTCTGTGTACAAATAGTTCTGAACACTTTAAATCGCGAATATATATGTTTTGTGGAAATGGACAGGCATATAGATCTGTAGCTAGCTTTTATGACTTAATTATATTATCCGCTTTCATTATTGCTGTCGTTCTACTGTTTTTTGTATCATCAAAGGTGAAACATTAACAGACTATCTGTGCAACACGGGATATTCATTCACCTATGCAGGAATGACAAACACTACGCATCTGGACGCTTATGAAAATATAGAACAACCTTTACCAATATGATGGCATAATATGCGCAGGTTTTTCACCAATGCAGGCTACCGTGTGCGAAGGTCGCCGCTGGAGCTCCGCTAAGAGCTTCATCAGGCCAGTGCACAAGGAGAGAGCAAGAAACCTTCACATATCGCTGATGAGCAGAGTCACAATGGTATGACCGAAGAGTCACAAGGGGAGTGTAAAGCAATATTTAAGTTTGCGCTAGTTGTTAAATCCTTGACGAAAGACAGTAGAGCAACGAACAATGGTCTAAGGAAGAGCGGCGATGACAAGTGCTGTGTGTAACGAATAAGAGACTGTGAAAACCTGCGATCCAGTTCTAGTACTTAAGGGCTAAGAGGTCGCTTTAACTATGCGTAACTCTGAAATGGCTGGCAGAGTTGACGCGTCGTCGACGCCTTTTTCTTTGTGGCCGCATTATTAATGACTGTATTCTTACCTTCAGCAAAAATGTGCACTAAAATTTTCACCTATATAGAAGGCCTGATTTAAACGAAGTCATACCTCTTTCTTGCAGGCGTACTCTTTATGTGTATCACAGGCTAATATGTGCAAGAATTGTACGTGTCAGCTTAACAGCATATTCATATCGCCACACGTTTTATACGCATGCGGGTCCGTGTATTCATCCATGGTTAGCTGAGCTTATGGAACAAAATGATATTTTATCAAAAACAACGCAATAATAAAGAATGTTACAGCGTTGTAATCATTTGGGAATTGGCATTGCTATTTAACGATGCCTGAAAGTTTTTTGGATTGTGTTATATCTTAGAAAAAAAAGTCACAGTTTCGCCGCAAGGGCGAAGCAATGAATGCGATAGCAACAAATTAGCATTTGAAGCGAAGAACGGCAAGCAGATGGAAACTTGGAGCGCACTGCTCAAGCGCGACGGACGCACGAAACATACGCACAGGTATACACAGGACGAGCACGAACTAACAAGTGTCACAGTTGTTACTTCCCTGTGTTGGAACAGGTAGCTTCTTTCGGAAACGGGGCCTCTGCAGCGAACGAAGTGACCTTCGTGCGCTCTGTAACCTAAACGCAACCTTCCCGGCGAACGCACACAGCTTAAAACTGCCCCCATCCCCCCACCCCAAAATAGGCGCGCGCGAGCGCACCCGGGCAAAGGCGACTACGCCCTGCAGGCCAAAGTGCAAGTCGGGTTGCTGGGGAGCCAAAGCGTCGCAACGAGTGGTGCGCCGAGCGCGCACTTTGCGCCATCTCGCTGGTTTGCTGGTAAGGCAGAGAACACGCTGATATTCCCCCTGAGATCTGCGTACCGCCAGCATCGAATGGTGTATATAAATAGCTCACCGTTAGTATGCTGTAGCATGTGCGCTCCTGTGGTCTAGCGGTTAGCGTCGCGCGCTGCGGAGCGAGAGGTCTCCCGTTCGATTCCGCGCGTCGGAAAACATTTTAAATGCGAATGCATTTCATAGTCGGGCTATGTCAGGCGGCGTTGTCCCGCGTTGTCCGGCGTTGTCCGCGGAGGAGGAGGTGGAGGATAGGTTGAGGAGGTGTCCGCGCGCCGGCAGGTGTTATCTCTCCGCTCTCACTCTCTCTCCCATAGGCAACAGCTGCGGGCGCGCGCGCTTATCTTCGCCCCTAGCAAACGGAGCATCTGGTGCGAGAGAGTGGAGGAGAGGGTAGGTGCAGTGCTTCGCCGCTCCTTCTCTCGCCGTTCGCTCTCTCTCCTCCCTGCGCCCCACTCTCCCGTCCGCTCGCGCCTCACTATCGACCGTTCGCTGGCTGGGCGCCTCCCAAGGCGATGAAGTCGGTGTCGGCGCATTCGCACTTCCTCACGATTCCCTTCGGGGAGGTGGGGGCATTTTTTAAAGACGATAGTCTTTCTTGGGATACTTAAACAGAGAAATTTTGGTCTGTCTGTCTGTCTGTCTCTCTGTTTGTCGGCACGTCACACGATTCAGCCACCCGGCCAAAGTTTAACCACTTTCTGAGCGCCCAGCCATCTTGCACAAGTATTTTTGTTCATACTTGTGAACATTGTCGATCAAAAAGCAAATGTTACGCATGTCTGAGGAGCAACGTCAATAAATAAGTAGTCTCTGGTATGTTTCTTTATAAGAAAATACATAGATACGTAATTATGAAGACCCCAGCGTCTCTTAGGCTGCGCTCAAAAAGCGACGCTATGCACGAAAAAGCCCTCGGCCGACGATATGTTGCTGCTGGGTTCTGCACAAGGTGATGTTTCTCGACAGCACTGCCAGATGGCGTCCATGTCTCACGCAGCGCCTCTTCTATTTTATCAAGGCCAGCCAGATGCGGCCGATTCAACATAGAGAAAGCGCTGTCTGAGGCAAGGCAAAACAGTATAGTACGGCCGGCAGAAGACTATCGTCTTTCGACGACATTTGCGGCGAAGCACGCAGATACGCGGCCAATTTTTTTTCTGAATTATTTTTCTTCGTGGGTTTTATATATATATATATATTGTCAAAGGAGAGAAACAAGAGACAACGCTCTTGCTGCGGGCCGGCTGTTCTTATTCTGACTTCGTTGTCTCCCTTCTCCAGCCTAGTATGCGCCCGTGCCCGAGCCCCCGCTTTGTCCTCATTACACTCGGCCATGACTGCGAGTGCACGCCACTGCCGACAATGCTTCTGGTGGGCGGCACTGGCTGCATCGCAACGGTCGGTCCCGGCCACGCTGGGGCGCTGCTTGGGAATCTCCCGTAAGTGGGTCTGGTGGCCGACCCTGGCTGAATCGCAGTGGTCGGTCTCGGCCACGCTGCGACGTCATAGGAGGTGCAAAACATGTTTCGGGCGGCCGGGATTGGCTTTGTCTTGGAGGCAACATGCCCGAAGGAGGATGCCGGAACAGCATCCGAGGAGGCACTGTGGCCAGCAAGGTCTTGCGGTGCTTCGTTTTGGGAGGCACTGTGGCTGGCAAGGTCTTGCGGTGCTTCGTTTTGGGTACGCCCGCAAGATTGTCAACATCGGGACGATGGTCAGGACATTCGTCATGAACCGTCTGGGGGGTTGGGGAAACTGAAAAATCATTTTCTACAGCCGAGCTCTCCATGCTATCAACGAGACGCTCGTTTTCACCGACGCTCGACGGCTGTGGTAGTGGTGTAGGTGACTCTTCGGGAGCCGAGTTTATGAAGTCCGCTGCAGGTTTTTTGCTGATCGATATTGCGTCAGCAGGCAGTGGGAATAGCGACGGGAAAGCTTTCTTCCGCTCGTCCCGGGAAACCTTCTCGCTCAGCGGAACGTCATCGTGTGCTATTGACAGCTCTTCAGACTGCTCTCGAAGCTGCCGAAGCGGCTCCAATTTGTCGGTGAGCACGGCGATGGGAGCCACAGGTTCCTTTGGCGCCTTCACTAGAGGCGTGCCGAGCACGACAGGAACTGGCACCTGCGCGCGTCCCCGCGAAGGCGAATATGGGGTCCGCTTCTCTAACTGCTCTGGCTGAGGAGTGGTCTCGGCATCTCGCTGTGATGTGGCGTCGGATGCTGGCGCAGCGACTGAGACGAGGAGTGGAGTGCAGCACCTGCATCCAACATCTTTTGCAGGGCAGCCAGGGAAGCTCTCTGTCTTGGGGCTCGAGGGCATCGAAGGGCCATGAAGGCGGTGTCCCTCATGGGCACGATCTCCAATGGAGGAGGGCAGGTTGGTGGACGTTCGAGCTGCAGCTGCGAAGTGGTGTGGTTCGCAAGCGTCATGCGTGGTAGAGACTCCGTTGGCAGGCAGGGGGTCGCCGGCATCAAAAAGTGGGCGAAAGAGGCTAGTCAACTTAGCACACCATTCCGACCACGATCGCTGCCTGACGCCTTCGTAGGCATGCCATGCCTTGGCGGCATCGCGAAGGTGGTCAATGGCCAACAACCATTTCCGATCCTCTGGCCAGCCATGGTGGGTGCCGAGCGAGTTGATGGTCTCGACCCACCCGAAGACGTCATCCTGAAAACCGTGGAACTCCGGTATCGCCCAAATAGCCGACGATGTCAAAGCGGCAGGTGAGCACCCGAAGTTCAACGGCGCCAAACGGTCGAGTCGCTGCGATAGTTGCGTGAGTACACGCAAGAGCACCGCGCAGTTCTCGGGTGAGGCACCCGCCGAGCCAGGAATCGCGTCCGAGGAGTATGGGGTGGTCCTGGTGCTCACAGCAGCCGGATCTTTGTCAGGGGGAGCTTGAACAGCCCCCCCTCGGTAGCTCGGGTGCCGATGAAGTCCTGAGTGAGAGTTTGTCGACACGGGAAGCTTGAACACCGTTCCCGGGCAACAGGAGGCCATGCGCTGTCTTGGCGTCGCCGCGATATGCCTGCCCTTGGGCCACCGAGGAGGCCTGGACGCCGTCCTTGAGTGGTTGCACAGGTGCTTCCGGCAGTAGGAGAGACACAGGGTGCATGATTGCGGGCGTTCCTTGGATGGAAGATCCGCAGCGCGATGAGCCTCGAAGACGCACTTACGGTTCGCTAGTCGTAGACTGCGCCATTGTCAAAGGAGAGAAACAAGAGACAACGCCCTTGCTGCGGGCCGGCTGTTCTTATTCTGACTTCGTTGTCTTCCTTCTCCAGCCTAGTATGCGCCCGTGCCCGAGCCCCGCTTTGTCCTCATTACAATATATATATATATATATATATATATATATATATATATATATATATATATATATATATATATATATATATATATATATATATATATATATACGAAGCATGACGGCGACGCCGACGGCGAAAAGCAGCCGAGAGGGTCCATATAATTGCCGTCGCAATAAAAAAAAAGCGTAGCTTGCGCTGGAGGCGCGAGGCTGAAGAGACAGCTTAGGTGATAGGCAGCTTCCCATTAGAAGTGCCAAGCCTGAGGGAAGTACGGAGTTGGGCGGCCTCCTTTGCTTTTCTTTAGTTTTCTCTTTATTTTTCCCTCTTCTTCTTTTTCTTTTATCCCCCCCGTTGTCTTTTTTGGTCTCTGTTTATTTATATTTCTTTCTTTCTGTCTTTCTATGTCTTTTTCTTTCCTGTTTTCGTCTCATTCTGTTTCTCGCTTGCGTCATCTTCTTTGTATCTTTTCTCTTGCCCACAATTTCTTTCTTTCCCTATTTTGGGTTCTGCCTGTTTCTAAGTCTTTTTTCATTTCTTTTTTTATTTCTCTTTCTCATTCGTTATTAGCACGCTTTACTCTTCCCCTCCTACTCACTCACTTCCCTTTCCTAACCTATTGTTATACGAGAATATAAAAGGCTAAGCTATGTTTTGTCAGTGGTCCGTGATAGTTCGCTTTGTTATTAATCTCTCTTTCTCAATTTCTTTCTCTTTCTGCATGTCATTCCTTCTCATTTTTATCTGCTATACATTACTTTTTCCCATCCCCCCTTTTCCTCCTAATTACCCTCACATCTCTCCTCCTCACACTCACTTCTCTTTCCTACCCCTTTGTTATACGGTACTATACAAGGCTACGCTATATCCTGTCAGCGTGTCTGGGTAGCCGAGTGGTTAACACGCTCGTATTCGGATCGTGGGTATGCAGGTTTGAATCCCGCAGCCTCATGGGAAGTTTTTCCCGCCATAATTTTCATTTTTTCTGTTGTCATCTTTTTGTTTCTTTCTCTCCTATGTTACCCCCCACGCTATACGCCGGACAAATCTGCGCACATGATCTGGGAGAGAAGCAGGAGATGAAGGACAGGAAGAAGACGACAAAGAGAGCGCGTGCCGGTTGCGCAGCTAGAATACATTCGCTGTTCCGTCCGATTCATGGCCTACCCCCGAGGTGCATTGTGTCAAAACACTAAGGAACCAACCAACGAACCAATATTCGCTGGTAATGTACGATACTTAGGGGAAACTAGTAGCAGGAATGGGCACCGCATTGAGTGGCTGTACCTGGCCCTGCTCCTCCACAAATATTGGCTGACTAGAAAGCAAGTCTAGATTCGAGGTTAAATAAGTGCAAGATGTATTAATATTATTTTCCCAACCAATGCCATCAATCTAAATTGCATTTCATTACAAACATTATTACTTTTCTACTTCGGCTAGGAATGCAACATTCCTTGTAGACGCTCGGTAGCGTTTATCACTGTTCAACGTGCTCCGCAGACCATTTGGACCGCGCTGTATCGAGTGTTGACTCTGCAACTGAAATTTACTCGATGTGCTTGTTTTGAGGATATGTTCTGAAATAAATCAAGTGGGTAATACTTGCATCGCGATTGATCTCAACATTTTTCAGAGATTTAGTAAAGGGAAAATAGACAACTACGCGTTTGTAGCACGAAGCCACAAGGAACCTTGCGGGATTCCGCAGAATTCATTTGCATTACTTTTCAGAGATTTGTAAGTTGATTACCTATTGGAATTGGACAGAGAAATAAACTGGTAAGACGCCCGTTTCCAGATATAACAGCCATGTTGTAGCGGCTATAGAGAAACAAGCCGGTGAAATCTTCTTTGAATGTCATTAACAACAGAACCTCCCTGAAGGCGGATCATCAAAGATGTGCGTAATGCTATGTTCGTTCTGCTTCCTTCTGTTGTCTACTCGTGTTTAAAAAAAAAACTGACGTTCGTGCATATGCGTGTGGTATTACGAACACCCTCTGCAGTTACGCAGTCTTCGGTTTAATTACCTATATTCTAAATAATGCACATGTATTCCCTTTTCCTTTTGCGTGTGTCTGCTGCTGGCTTGTTCCTGCTTTTTGTGTGTTTTTTTCTTGTACCGATTACGGTGCTGTGATTACTCATATATCACGTGAATTCTGGATCTTTATCACCTTACAAAAGCCGTTCACCTTGCAATTTGCCCACAATGGGTTGAAGTTGCAAGCAATTGTCAATAGTCTGCCAACTCAATATTTCTCTATTGGAAACTTGCGTCAACCTACGCGGCTATGAGACACCGCATTGCGCTGTTTCCACGAATGCCCCCCCATTTTTTCGGTCACGCGCGAAAGGACTGACCAACAGGCGGACTTTTCGTACGGAGTCGGCAAAAACTCAACGCATTAAACGCCTTGCATTTCATCTGAGATAAAGCCAGCGATTTCCTCAAACCAGCCTCGAACGAATACTCGCATGGAGTGATTAGAAAATACGCTTATCGGAGAGACGATGGAGTATAAAGACTTCAGCAAAAAAATGATTTTTTCCGTCGACCATAGGCGCCTAAAATTCACAGGTGGAAAGCGAAGCTTAAACGCGCAATAAACTGAACTAGTGTATCCATGCAGACTAAAGGTACGTGGCCCACACCTTGCATAAACACGTCCTTATCAAACAGAGTGATCTGGTGGCCGTGAGTGGCTGTCTTCTAATAACTACTCGCGGATCTTCACAGCGAGGTGCCATTGACTGAGAGGAATAGAGCCTTCATACAGGAAGTTTTCATAAATGCGCACTTTGGTAGTGGTAGCGTACAGTAATTGACTCGCTTAAATAGACTAGATAGAGTAGTCGAATGTTTAGGTTTTGAAATTTGATCAGGATGGCATTTTGCCGAATGAGTCAAGGTGCCAGCTTCTCTTTCGTGGCCACATCCACCCAACAGAGATGAAACCTTGGGACCGATGAAAGTTGATTGTGGATGGGCAAGCGGAAAATTTACGACATTCGGATTAACTTCATTGCTCAGCATACTTTCGGAAAGCGCTTCAGTCGTTTGCAGATATCCCTGGGACCTTGAAAGGAGTTGGTTGGGTGCTCTCTTATCATAATTTTTGATCTCATCTTGCAGATTGTATTTGATAACAAGCGTGCCGTGGGTGTGAAGTTCATAAAGGACGGCCAGGAGAAGACAGTAAAGGCTAAGCGGGAGGTGATCCTTTCCGGTGGCACAATCGGAAGCACACAACTTCTTCTTCTGTCTGGTGTCGGCCCGAAACGTCACCTCAACAAGCTGGGCCGTACGTAATAATGAGGAGGAAAACATTCCCCCAATTATTATTTATTTTTATTTATTTCTTTATTCAACGCCGCCAAGAATCTTTTGTTCGCCAAGCCACTTTTACAGTGCGAAGAAGGTTTGCTACAAGTTGATGCTGTGTTACAACGGCAAAAAAACAATGATATAGATACACACCAACAAGCGTAATACAATGAATAATGAATTATAAGCTTCTGATGTCAAATAGCAATTCACATCTTATTACAACAACAATGCAATGAATAATCATTAAGAAGTAAATCGCTTTCCAGTATAAAAACACACTTTGTGATTACAAGTAGCAAACAATAGCCTCTGAAAAAATTCAGACGTTGAAACGTTCACCACCTTGTTTGTTTGTCCGTTCCGCTCAACCATGGTCCTCTGAAAAAAGGAAGCCTCTTACGCATTTGTTCTGCATTGTGGTACCGTAATGGTCTTGCTGTGTTTAGTGTAGGTGGGTGTGACCTGGTATATTGCGTGGATGCCTCGAAGTCTGTTTTATTTCGACTAGTAGCGATAATGAACATCATCTTCAGACGTTGCAACTTCCGCCGTGATTCCAATGTGCGAAGACCAGAATGCATATAAAGGCCTGATACTGACACGTGCATATCATATTTCTTGCAAATAAATCAAAGTGCTTTTCTGTAAATAAGTTCTATGCATATGATTTCTTTTTTTTTTAGTATGGAATCCCAAACTACATCTGCGTACTCAAGTAACGGTCGTACAAGTAACGCGTGTGCAAATGATTTTGTCTAGCTGTTACAATGTTTCAAGCGACGCCTGAGCAACTATAGCTGTTTTGAGGCTCTGATTCCTCAGGAATCTGCTGTCTCCACCACAGAGGCAGTTTCTCGTTTGCTGGATTTACAGCTCTCCTGTTTACAGTTAACCCAGTGTAGTCACTCCATATAATATTGTGGGTTGGAATTTATATATTGACTTGTGTTGTTGTTTTTCAAGTACAGTTTTTTTTAAATGCCGTAGTAAATTTGCCACAGAGTTCACTCCTTTATTTAACTCTTGTGGCGTTTTTGTGCAATATATGTGAAACTCGCATTGTATTCTGTCACCAGAACCAGAACTATTCGTACTAGAACGCATTGTATTCTAAAATCCCTCGGTGGTGGTTCACACCGCCGGTGTCCGCAACCGTTATTGCACGGAATAAAAAAAACGAATCGAGAAAAATATCCATGATTGAAAGGGTTTTGAACCTGGGTCTTCTGCATGGCACCCAAGTGTTCCATCACAGAGTCATGCTGCAAAACACCTATGAGGACTACATGTCAGTTAGGAACCACGTTCACGTGTGCAATGTTGCGTGGTAGAAGAGTAAAATAACAAACAGTCGTCACACAATGCGAATTGTGAAACCAGGTGTCACACAACGCGAATTGCGTAATTGAATGCTTCCAACACATTACAAAAGGCTCAGCCTTAATTCTACATGGTCATCAGCCACAGCATCAACAAAATTCACAGAATGCCTTACTGATGTGTCGCTCGTACGCTTCTCCGCAGAATGATTCATAAGAACATACGGATGCTTGCCTACATAACAAAATTATGATGATTTACAGCCTAGTGGGTACGTCGCCAGTGTCCTTGTATTAGGTGCCAAGGCATTACGTTAGCATATGTAACTTAGCGTGGTAGGAAAGTAAAATAGAGACCGGGCGTCACACAATGAAAATTATATAACTAGTGCGTAATTTAAAGCTTCGAATCCATTACAAAGGGCTCACCCATAATTATTCATTGCTATCAGCCACCGCATTAACAAAGTGCACACGTTGCCTTGCAAATGCGTAGCGGTTACCTCAGAATGACTAATTATGGCGTAGCGGGTGCTTCCCAGCATCACGAAAATAATTATTTAGGGAGTTTTTGGTAGTCTGCAAGAGTAATTGCATTAGTAGCCCAAAGAGCGTTTTCAACGGGCTGTAGGAAGGCCGCTCTTCGAGCTTTTGCTGCGACTCTGTTGCGCTCTCCGAGCAGGCCTGGCGTTCTTTTTTTAGATAGAAAATCTATTTGTTCCAAAAAGGCAGGAACTTGAATGCGAACTAAGCGGAGAAGCGGCACTTACTTTGCGCTAGCTTTGCATAAGATTATCCTTGTGGTAATGCACTGAAATCATGTCCCGTTCTATGCAAAGCATATAACAAAGTAAAAAAAGGAGTATGTAAAACATGACAGAAAGTAGCTTTTTAATTTACTTTCAGCAAGAAAGTCGCTGGAAATCTTCCATTGTCTAGGTAGTACCAACGGATAAAAGTAACGAAGAAAGAATGCGCACCGACTGAAAAAGTCTTATTTGTATGTGGTACGGGAAATTCCTTGTGGCTAAAAGAAAAAGTGTCCAAAATAGACTGTCTCTGTACGTGAAGCGCAGAAATACATTTCTATATTCACTGGGAAATTTAGAAGGCGCTTTTTATTCATTGTTGACCTCGCTAATGTCGAGTGTGCTTTAGTAACTTTTCATTTCCTAAACGGCATGTTAGAATACGACACAATATTACTGAAACAGCAAAATACGCTCCCAGCATGTGCAGCACTGAAAGAATTTTCGTGTTTTAAATCTTGCTGTACGTCGTTAGGTGTTTCTGAGAATGCTTACATGCCTCGATGCGCACTGAACGCGCAGTTTCATTCACGTATAAAACCACTTTGCTGAATAAAGCTAGTGCGAAGCTTGTGCTCTCTTCACGTTATGCCATTCCTGCTCAAAACTTATAATTTTGCAAATGTACGCAGGGTAATGCGACGTTACGTCGAAAGCTAGCTGTTTGTTGACGATTTGGAAAAGTTACAGTGAGGGCAGACACTAAACAAGATAGGTGAAACTCACACAAGCAATTTTCAATTATCTTCCAGATTATCTAAATAAATATTCAAATTTCGTTTCCATAGAAAAAAGCGCCTATTAGATTTTTGTTTATGTTTGAGCCACAGCACGAATTTAAAGCCTGAGCAATTCAAGATATACAGATGAACAAAAAGAACACGAAGTTTTCGGCAGAGACAAATAGGGCGCGGGGCAGATATCGTGTTTTCACAAACATACGGCAGTTAAAGTACTATCAGAATATCTGCCTGTCTCACAAAACCTGAACACATCACTAAAACTTGAAAACACAAAATGCGCTCTGAATGTTTATATGTGTTAAATTTACTGACTCCAATTGAGGCAATGGCTGCTTTCATTCTAACACAAATGACAAAATAGTGTTGCGTTTATGAAAAGTAAAATATGTTTTTGTAAATATTTGGTTTCATTACGGCATTATTAGGGGCTTGTAGCTTGTACGTACACTTCCTTACATTACCGAGTTACCGGGATAACGAAAGAAATCTGCGCATGCGCGTGCCTTTACGGAACGTAGACTTTTTACCGAGCTTTTTCCGAAACAAAAATTGCTTGCCGGATAGACTTCACGTTTACGGCCCTATCTAGAAAATTCACCTTCATTCGTGGCTACGAGCGATATCCGCGATGTCCAGCCGCTGAGTCAAAATAAGCTGAAGTACGAGTGCGAATTGCGGTGAGCAATTTTCAGCCGGCTTACCGAAGCTAGAGTGACCTAGAATACCGAAGGCGTAAACGTGAGAGGCCTAAAGCCTCCGACGGGCTGGATAGGTGGTGCCGTCTAGCGGGGTCCAGATGAACCAGGCAAGCAAAAAATTGTTATTGATGAAATATTATGCATTCAACTTTTTGTGTAAATGCCTTGCAGCAGCACGATTACAAATGCGTTGCCTTGAAATCATCGTTGGCTCATAAACACTACGCAATAACAAACGTGTCCACGACTGTGGTTGCACGAATCGTCACAATATATCGACAACCATCGTCCGTTAACCCGGTCTATTTACTCCATCTTACGTGTACCGGGATACTGTACTACACGCTAAAAACCTCTCTCGAGATTTTGCTGCAGCGATGATTTAATCTTACATAAATCAAATGTAGTTGAAATGCAGTTATCATCACCATTTAGTGCTTTGCGGCGCAAACGTAAGGGTATACGTTTACGTACGTGTGTAAACGTTTAAGTATGGGGAGCTAAAACTTTTCTAAAATATGCCTTACTAACACGGTAAACGCAATCCGGTGTTCCGGTAACACGGTAACGTTAAAAAGTCTACGTACAAGCTAAATGTCCCTATTAAAACGTGGTTCAGGGTGACAAAATATAACCCAACTTGCAGGAGTTTCTGTCGGTGCAACGCCACCTGAAAATGAAAACATTCATCAGGAAGCGAAAAGAGCAATATACAAATTTAACTTCAGGATATGAGCACATAGAATATTTTTATACACTGGCAGGTATTATAAATAAGCGTTACTAAGGCAATCACCCACGCATTTACGCTATATCTGTAAGCATGCGCAATAACAGCATCGAGTGTACAGCGTTTTTCTGCACGCTCGCTGCATCATGACATCATACATACCCAGCATTTCGGGACATCGCTTTTAGTTCACCGTTTTTCACACCACGTGGCGTACAGACCTTCAACTTTCAAAACTGGCGCGATAACGCATGGCGCGCGGCAGACAAAGTGGCCATACATAAAAAAAAAAAAAAAAAAAAAAAAAAAAAACACGAAGCAGCTCGATGTCGACTATCGCCACCGAGAGCGAACCGTGATCGCTGACTGATAAGCGCAAGTCGTGTACGACGAGCGGTCGGTTGGTTGCTCGATCGTGAATCAAGTATTGTTTTTTTTTTCTTTTTTTTTTTTTTTAGTGAATCCGCGCGCACAAGTCACTTGGCTGCGCTTGACAAACTCGTATTTCGAAAGGGCGTGCTGTCCTTCATCTCGTCCTTTTCAATATATTTCGTGCGGTTGTATAGTTGTCGGCCCCACTGGTTTCTTGAAGAAAGTTAGGACGTCCTTTTGTCGCGGCCGTTTTTGTAATCTGTTAAAGCTAATTTCGAGAAAATAATATCAGCCTATGAGATGGCGATGACGCTTTGAGAATATGTAGAGACAGGCTTCACGTAGCTAATATTTGTTGGCGTCACTTAACAAGTGAATTTTTTTCGCGCTATAGAGTGAAGGCAACGTGCCGTGCCGTATTCGCTGCCAGTGATAATCTTTTTTAAGAGCTCAAAACGTAGCAGAAATAAAGGCCTAAATTCATTACAGGGACGAAATTGCTGAATTATTTTCCAAATTTAAGCATTTTAAGAAAGACGCCTTAATTTAAACAACGCTCTTAACGTTTCTAGAGCACATAATAAAAGACGTCCGAAATGTATTTCATTGTACATGACATGCTATACAGCTCGTCTTCCCCTCTTTGCTGACTGTTCGTGAAAGCGTAATGAAACCAATTATATTCACATATGCGACCGTCCGCTGTGGTGATGTAGCGGTTACAGTGCTCGGGTTCTGACCCGAAAGCCGCGTGTTCGACCCCGTCCGCAGAGGTCACATTTCGATAGAGGCGAAATGGAGGAAGCGCGTATACTGTGCGATGTCAGAGCACGTTAAAGAACACCACATGTTCGAAATTTCCGGAGCCCTCCACGATGGCGTCCTTCATAATCATATCGTGGTTTTGTGACGTAAAACCCCCGATGATATTTGGATGTATGTATGTACATAACCGCAAAGCACACCTCTTTGTTTCACTGGCTATGCGGTCTGCACAACGGCATCAGGTCTTGGTTAGAGACGCGATTATTTCGGCCAGTTTTATTTAGAACGAAGAACGCGTACAAGCGAGTTTGAAGATAGCTCTCGTCTGGTTTCCTTGCTGCTACTATAGTGTAATTGTTTCTTTGCACGTATTGCTCAAGAACAGCGTGGTAATATTTTTACATGGTGATGTTTCTTAAAAGGTCCCTAGGTAGGACCTATTTATTACTTGCTTGACGCGCTTATTGGCGCGTTTTTAAATCAGCCACTCATTGGTGCAATTAAATGTTTGACGCTAGTGCCATTCTACGCTTCTGGCACGCAACCCAACACACGTTAAGGGGCTTCTCACACTACATGACATTATCATAGTTTTTTTTTTTCGAACAGTTTCAAGCACCGGCGTGGCTGTGTTGTAGAACACCTGTTTTCCGTGCAGAAGTACTGGGTTCAATTTACGCGCGAGCTATTAATATTGTTCATTTATTTGCAGCTACCTCGACCTTTCGCCCACGGGCAATGCTTTTTTTTCACTCACAACGAAGACGCCGACACCAGCGTCGGCACCGGATTTTTCGCTACAGATAACTTTTTTGTGGAATACTTAGCCACCAATGAAATCACGCGCTGCTCCAAAAAAGTGTTGCAGTGGCTTAGCTCGGCTATGCAAGGATATACGTAGCGTTAGCAAAGGTTCAGCAGATTATTCTTAGCTTTCCTGATTGTCTAGATTGTCTAGGATTAGCTTGATTATCATGCTTACTGCTGCTCCAATGACACACAAACACGGTATACTTATTATGTGGCACATGTATATTTTTGCTCAACGTCAGGTTGCTTCTCTATTGCCACAAAGACGGCTTGGTGATCAGTGAAGTAACACGCTGCCATCTCTATGGCCCCAACACTGTATTCTGTTCATTCTTCCTACCCTCAACCGCTAATTGCCAGGCTACTACTTCGGGATCCGATGAGTCACGCTTCTCCGCTCTTCTCCGCCATTAGAGCAGCATTTGCGCTCTCCTTCTCCATGGCTATACCACACTGGCAAACGCCAGTCACAAGCGCAGCGGCTCCAGCGCAGTGTCAGACGGCGACTGCACAGCAAAGGCGAATAGCTGCGCGCGCGCGCCGGCGCCAGTGCGTCTACCACGGCTACGACGTCACTCCTCCGGAATGCGCAGACCGGCGGCGGTGAGTTGCGCGCGGCGGCGGCGGAGTGCGCGGGAGATGCCAGCTCGCGCATGCGCAGCACGGCTCTTGATGTGCCGCGCGAAACGGGTTTGGCTAGGCCAGTGTAGCTAACGCTACAAAACGCGGGGTTGGTGTAATATCAGTATACTATAGCATGCCTCGTTCACATTAGGGACGCCTCTGATAAGACAACTACTCAATTTTTTTCAAAGAAAATTTGTGCCTCACATAACAATAATAATAATAATAATAATAATAATAATAATAATAATAATAATAATAATAATAATAATAATAATAACAACATTAATAATAATGATGATAATAATAATAATAATAACAGCAAATATATTATTCTCATATGAGTATTGTGTTACTGTTGTTGTTGTTGAAGAGTTTATTGTTTCACATTTGTTTTCACGGATTGATCTACAATGGATGAAAGCTCGTCTGCGGCTTTTCATATACCCGTATATAAAATAGAAAGAGATTTCCGACTTTCTCGAAAGACATCGTCTACAGCAGCGGAGCTTGTTGCAATATTACAAGCTTCAAAATTCATTGTTGAAAGCCAGCAAAGGCAAAACTGGGTAATATATTCTGACTCCAAAGGAGCGCTACAAATGAATAAGAATTTTTATTTTCATATAGATGATAGCATAATATATGAAATCTTAAAAACAATTACCATCGGTTATCTGGACGGCCATGAGATATGTTTTCAGTGGCTTCCAAGTCACGTAGGAGTGATGGGAAACGAAAATGCTGACAAATTAGCCACTGCAGAACACAAAAAAGTTCACTTGACACCAGTGCCCGTTTATTTCTCAGAAAGCAAGAAGGTTCTTTCCGAACTGCGCCACAAATTGCGCAAAAACGCTTGATTTGACGAAAATACAAAGTCTTCACTCTTATATCAAATAGATCCGTCTCTCCGATTTACACCTAATCAAAAGATTGATAGACCATTTGACACACTACTGCACCGTCTACGATTAGGTGTTGCATACACACCTCACTTCTTATGCTGCATAAAAACAAGAACGTCCCCGCACTGCGACCACTGTGATCATGTCGATGCGTCAGAGGAGCATATCATTATTGAATGTCCGCGAATTGACGAACAACGCGCTCAACTGAGTGATCGATTGAACCGCCTCGACAGACGACCATTTACGATTGGAAAAGTACTTGGACCATGGCCACATCCCGATAATCAAAGGCGCGCAGTGAGCGCCCGCCGTGATTTTTTAATGGACACAAATTTAATAAACTGTCTTTAGTTCTTATTATACCTTGCCACTATTTGTTCGGACTCTATCCGCGATGTGATCACGATATATGAACTGGACTACGCCCATATATACTGTGCTCATTCATTCGTTATAAGCCCTATAGTGTATATATGTACCAAGTGACTGATTATTTTTTTCTTCTTTTATTCTTAATTTTTCGTATTTTTATGTTTATCTTGTACATTACTGTCATGATGTTGGGATAGCCTGCTCCAACGTAGCCTACCTTCCCATATTTTGTCAGATATATATAAAAGAAAAGTTTATTGAACTCTGCCGTAGGGATCGGCCGGTAGCTTGACCAACGACTCCAATCAACGGATCTTGCGGGCGAACGAGAAGCGCCATTGAGCAATGCGCGGTATACAGACAGACCTGCGATGTCGGAGGAGATGATGACCCACTATAACGTTCGTTGTTCTTCACTCTATTATTATTATTATTATTATTATTATTATTATTATTATTATTATTATTATTATTATTATTATTATTATTATTATTATATAAACGACAAACAGTGAGTAGTTGTCTTATAAAGGGCGTCACTAACGTAAACGAGGCATGTTACTATTGATATTACACCAAGCGCACGTTTTCGAACAGCGCGTGATTTCATTGTTGGCTAAGTATTGTTAGCGAAAATAAACGTCTTCCGGGGGCCAGAATTTGAGATAGATGCAAATAAATAGACAATAAGAATATTCGGCTCGAGAGGAAATCTAATCCAAGACTTCGCACGGAAAACAGGTGTTCTACACTGTTTCGATAAAAACGCACTATAATAATGTCTTGTAACATGTAATATTGCGTGGCAGAAGTGTAGAATCGCACCAGCGTCGTACATTTGAATTGCACAGTGAGTGGCTGCTGTGACAACCGACCGATTCCGAAGTGCACAGGAATAAGTAATCAAACCGGCAGACGGCTGGAGGCGACGGGCCATGCCTGACGTTACTGACTGACTTTTTAAATAAAGTTTTTTCTCTCTCTCTTTCTTATTATCAGCAACACCATCAACAAAGAGTGCAGCTACGCATTTGCGCTTGTAGCCTTCCGGATCGAAGAAAAAAGAATTATGTCCTAGCGAGCATTTTGCATGCTGTACTTACAAAAGGCACTGTAGGACAGTTTGAAACAATATATATGTTACGAGCACAGACGTACCTTTCCTTGCGGCAGGGTGGATGTGTCCGCCGAGAAATTAAGCGAGGCTAGCGACTGTGAAGGTGAAGTGAACGAAGCTCGATTGCGCTAACACGTTCTCCTCTTAAATTCTTTAATTGGTTTATGCGCGCTTCGAAAATTTCCTTACAGGTTATACGCGGAGGATAAAATGTTCTGTCAGTGCACGGCTATATGAATGTTGCTCAATGTCTTGAATAATAAATAGCGCAGAAACTAACGAATTATGTTGAGCGATAACGGTGGTTTAGCGAAATTAGGTTCAGTAGCCTTGCGTCATCTCTAAAGGGAATCGAGTGCCCGAGCCTCCGTGTCCCGAGCTTATCAGGGGACGCCCTTGTACTTTGCAAAAGAATAACTCTTGTGTGTATATAATGTACATAGTCTCTGTGAGCGTCTTATGCTGTGAGCTCACGCGCTAGCTGGGTAAGGGGCTGGGTAAGGCGGTGTGGCCTCTCCCCCTTACACTCTCTCAGCAATCATGTGATGACGTCGGGGAACGAGATTCTGCAGACGCATGCTGAACCAACGCGTTGTATCCTAGTCAGAACGCGCTGGCACGCGCTACCACGTTCGGGTCTGCGTTCGGGTCTACGTTAACAACAACATAAGAGCATAAACACAACACAAACTATAACACTCAATACGCAACATTAACGGAAACAGCTAGCCGAACCGATGCAAACGCGGTGTGCATCGCATCGCCTCATGCTCCCCTTTTGCGGGAGATGGTGTCATTTTTTTTTTCGCGTACTTTTCGAATAATTACCGCCAAAGGCAAAACGTTGCAGTACCAACACTTGTAAAAAGCGCAGTATTTTTTTTTAGGGGCGAAGCTCCTAAAGCCGCGGGAGGTCTGTACATCCCTGTCTCTTGGTACGTGACCGCCTAGTTCTATGACAGACAGACAGACAGACAGACAGACAGACAGACAGACAGACAGACAGACAGACAGACAGACAAAGAACTTTAATGATGTCCTGAGGGACTAGCCGGGAAGGACCCGCTGGGGCCCTCGGCTCGCCGCTGGCTGCTCCCATGTCGGAATCGGGAGGCCATGCCTCTCCACTCTTTCACGGGCCCTCTGGACGGCCGTTGACGGCGTACATGTCACGATTTTTACGGTAATAGTGGTCATTTATCGTTGTAACACAGTAACATTGCGTAATACCAATCTTAATATAGAACTAGTGCATGAAACGGCCGCAAACGCACCATGAGCGGGCATGGTAGCCATGCCGTACATGACATGCGTTCCATAATTTGCATGTAAGGACCTGCTTTTAGGAGCTAAGCTCCTTAGGGTGTGGGTCGTTCCCTCCTCCTTGTTATGTTGTTAGGGTGTTTTCAACAACGTGCAGGTTCTTATTCAATGGGTGTCCGAGACGTCGCCACAGACACCCACGAAAGGACGAGGCCGTTTGCACACAACATTTAATACACACATGGTAAACGATCACGCATAACCCCGACGGAAACCCAAAATAAGAATACACACCTAAACCGTCCTAAGCTATAGCAGTTCCAATAAAGCGAACGGAGAAGCGATGCGCGAACGATGGTCTCACCAACGGCCGTAGAGGTTGACGGATTTCGGAGAGGAGCGCCTAGACCGCTGGTCGAACAAGTCTTCCCCGGCTGCTGGTCGAAGACGAGGCACCGACGTCGTAGCCGCGTCCTGGCCGGACACCTACGCTAGAGCTCGGGCCCGAAGCTCGACAGCTCAGCGTGTCCACGGGCACAGGACACCTCGCAGCAGGACTCCGTCAGAGGGGCGTCACCATGGCCTGCTCGTACGGGCAGGTCGCCGCGGGCTCAGGTTGTCGCCAAGGCTCGGGTCCGGAACCCGACCGCCGAGGAACGTGGCCCGTCTTCTTCGCAGCTTCTCTCGTCTCCCCTCTTGCCACCGCGCTTTGCCTTCTCGTCCTCGCGCATCCCGTGGCTTACTCCGATTGGTCTTTGCCTTTATTCTTCTGTTTTATTTTTCCAGCGCTCGTGCAACTTTTAGATGTGAAGCATCTTATGGCGAAGCTTAATCTGGTGGTGGTGGTGGTGGTGGTGTGCCGCGTGCCCACCCTTACTGCGCATGCGCAAACAGTTAAAAAAAATTAAAATAAAAAACCTCCTCTCCCCCCTCTCTCTCCTCTAGGCATCTCTCCCCGCGGCAACCACACCCTCACTGCGCATGCGCCTCCCTTCCTCTCTCCCCTCTTACACTCCCCCCCTCTCTCCATCCCTGCCCGCGGCGTCTAACTCCCCCCTGCGCATGCGCGTCCCCCCCCCTCTCTCCTCTCCTACGCTCCCCCCTCTCTCCTCTACGCATCCCTGCCCACGGCGTTCACACTCCCACTGCGCATGCGTGTCACCCCCCTCTCTCTCCTCTCCTACGTTCCCCCCTCTCTCGCCTCGCGACGCCGACGCAGGCAGCGTCTGCTAGCGAGTTTCTTGGTTGAAAAAACCGACTGCTCGCGCTGCACAACCGTCCACTGGCCATCCCGTATATATGGCAATGGATCTTGACCTCCAAGGTGGTGCCGGTGGGAGATTTCTCCTGTGCGTTGTTGAACAATAAAAATTCGCAGCGTGCGCGTTAACTAAAAGCGGAGTGCGGGTCTCTGTGTCCAGTCGGAGTCTTCTGTCTCTCATTGCCCATTAGCAGCGATTGGCATGTTCCAGTAGGAAACACTGCTCCATCACTGCCTGCTTTGCGCCTCCCCAGTTTTCTCTCCTGCGCAACGCTGCGATGAACGCCAGCGTCAACGCCGCCGCCAGTGTAAGCGTTAGCGCCCGCTGCTTCACATCTACACATGGTTCCCTTTAGCGGGAGATGGTGTAATTTTCTTCTTCCTTTTCTTCTTCTAGATCTTGCATGGCGCGCACTTCAAACACTCGCGCACGTCATTCACTACACTCCTCCACCGTAGTAGTATGTATTAGCCAGCCACCTCTAGTTCATGAATTGCTCAACAGATGGCGTTGTGTGTATATGTCCGTTCAGACAATGTAGCTGGTCTACGAGGAGACATTGTAAGGCTGTCGCGAACAGGTTAATTCATCTCAGCGTGTGTGTGTATATCTACCTAGGCTGTGGGACAAAGGTTTTTTATTTTTTATTTATTTTTTTTCCTTCTCTAAGGCACCTGAGAGTTGCCCACCCGCTACAAAGGGCATAGCCACAATTCATCATCATCATCATCATAATCTTGGAAATAATATCACTAGATGGCGTTAGTGGTTTTAGTGGGATGGTGCTAGTTTTAGGGACAGACAGACAGACAGACGGACGGACGGACGCACGCTTCGCCCCACTCATCATCATTCACTCCGTGGATATGCTGTAATTTTTTTATGTTCGTCATACAGTCATGTCACGTCATATCACATTTGGTATATAGCCAGGAAAGGAAACGGCTGCGAGCACGCCATGAGCGTGGCATGTAAGTCATGCCGCACATGACATCCGTGCCACAATTTGCATGTAAGGATCCGTTATTTGTGTTCGTCATACAGTCATGTCACGCCATATCAAACTTGGTACATATCTAGGAAACGAAACGGCTGCGAGCACGCCATGAGCGTGGCGTGTAAGTCATGGCGTACATGACATCCGTGCCATAATTTGCATGTAAGGATCTGTTATTTGTGTTCGTCATACAGTCATGTCACGCCATATCAAATTTGGTATATATCCAGGAAACGAAACGGCTGCGAGCGTGCCATGAGCGTGGAACGTAAGTCATGGCGTACATGACATCCGTGCCATAATTTGCATGTAAGGATCTGTTATTTGTGTTCGTCATACAGTCATGTCACGCCATATCAAATTTGGTATATATCCAGGAAACGAAACGGCTGCGAGCGTGCCATGAGCGTGGAACGTAAGTCATGTCATACATGACATACATGTTATGATTTTTATGTTAATACTTGTCATCTATATTTGTCACGCAGTAACATTGCATAATACCTATTTCAGTATATATCCAGTGAATGAAACGGCCGCACGCGCACCATGAGTGTGGCATGTAAATCATGTCATAAATGGCATGCATGTCATAATTGTTAATACCTGCTATTTATGTTCGTCATACACTCTTGACAAGCCTCAATATTTTTGGTATACCTTAAACTAAGAAACGGCCGCGAGAGCGCTAATAATGTGGCATGTAGATCATACCGTTCATGACATAAGTGTCATGAGTTTCATGTTATGACCTGTCATTTATATTCTTCATGCAGTCATGTCATGCCACAGCAACTTCGGAATTTCATACCTTCAAATCTGTATGCCATCTCGGGCACTTTTCGTATGACATCACTCAACACATAGATAGCATATAAGTCATTGATTGTAATTAACCCGAACTCCTAATTAATGAGAACAATAAACAGTACAAACCAATGATATGATATTGTTATCTACCACCTTATCGTAACTGTTCACATTGAAACACTATATGTACTGTACTACATATGTGTTTCTACACTGAGAGCTTCCCCCCATAAGTTTAAATTAAATGGTTAGATTAGTGATAAATATTTATTACGGTTATGAAATTCCTGATGCTTCATCCACATAATGTACGTCACATCTGCAGACTTTTTCTGAGTTTTTACCATGATCAACGTCCACTTTCTCATCGATTTACCGACAGGCGATTTTTTTTACCCCTGTAATGCTGCTTTCCTGCACTATCGATTTGGAAAAGCTCTTCATGAAAAAATCCACCCCGCGTAATCCCACGAAATTGCAAACACAAAGACAGGTTGTCCTACCGTACATGCCACTAGAGTGCAATTAGCGAATACGTTATCGTTGCGCTACAATTAGCTTTTCAAAAATCACCCCATACATTTTCAATGGATGCACAAAAGTGTCTCGGGAAAAAAATCCAGCCGGCCGATTAAAACTAATCGCGTTGTACCACATAAGGAGGTTGTCAGCATTAAGTGCCTGAAGTGCAATTAGCGAAAAATCAGGCATTGCTCAGTAATCATTTTTTGAAGAACGCTCCCCATAGAGTTACGCCCAGCGCTTCCCCTTGGGGTCGGCTTTGCCGCACTAGTCGATGTCCCAGATTGCTGGACATGATCGGACTCAATAAACTAATGCTTTTTATGCTTTCTACGCTAAGACAACAACTGAATAATCTGTCGGAGCTATAACAGATGAAATATTGATGATATAAAAGGACAAATGAAACATCACACAGTACGTGAACTTTCACCTGAGTGAACTTCAACGCACCCAAAGAAATGGTTAGCAAAAAGTTCACGAATTTGAGTATTCACTGAAATGCGACACAGCGTAGCGAACAGTAGGCATACACTCTTAAAAAAAATGGAGCGACCCTCGCTCTATTAAGGGAGAAACGGCGATGTCCCCAATGTTCGTCCTTAAATGGAGGAACGGTTCCTCCATTTTGCATGGAGGAACGGTTCCTCCCTCGTCAAAATCAAGATGGATGACACCAAGTTAGCGATGCGATTAGGCGTGGCGAGTTCATCGATTCTCGACTGATAAAGAGTATACGGCACTGGTAATCACAAAAAACGGTCCCGCTGAGCTTAATATCGAGTGATATGACAATAAAATCAAGCAGACAAACCTGGCGTGGTGAAAACTTCGCGAAACGGAACGACGGAACTCGTAGGTTTCGCTCGGCCAGCGAGACGGCGTTCACTCTGGAAGGTACGGATACTGCAAAGAAGTTCTCGCCCGGAGACTACAGGCTAGGCTTGCTGTCTTTATTTATCGAAGAATCACACCGTGTAGCGACGATATCCACGCGTTTACGGGGCAATAGGCCCCGAGATTTACCTCCAAAATGTACACTCGATCGCAGCAAAACGATTCCGTCGCAGCAGTTTATAGTTTCGATAGATAGATGTTCACGAATATATAAGTAGGTGGAGGGGTGAGAGCACCACAGCCATGAATTAGGCGGTAGCTGGCGCCATCTGGAGGGCTTCAACGATACTAAAAAAAGTTTACGATGGACGTTGATACTACAGAATGGCCTTTTGGCGGATGATTGGCGAGTCAAGCCCATTCATGGATCACGCAAGGATAGTGGAAGGCTGGTACAACATATTTACCTACACATTCATTAGTACGTACACGTTTGCTAGGTCTGCGAGACACATAGTACACACAACCCTCACTGAATTCAATACACATTTCATTCATTATTATACATGCAGCCCACACCATGAATGAATCACCACAGCGGCGTACGCACAGACGTGTTTACACATAACCCAATAGGAAGTGCTGACGCTTATATAGTCACTGAAATACGGCTGACCCTAGTGATACAAGTGGCAATAATTTTTGGTCAACGCTATTACATTTAATGGCTGCACCGCAAGGCACGCAGACGCAATAGTACTGTAGCTATCCCTTACCTAAAATCAGCTTTTAATCAAAAGTTGCATAATAATGAACCTGATAATTATAGAGTTGATTAAGTTTCCATGAAAGCGACGACCACGAACTATGGATACCATTCCGACAACATTTTGAAGGCTGCGCCATCTCTCGACAGCGGCTACAGATAAAATTGTCCTCTCTGATTTCTGTGTTTCTTATTATTACTCTGCGAGGGCGCAGCATGCGGGCTAGATTTAGCCAAATTTTGTCGCCGTCGTCGCATGAGTGGTTTGACGTTAACATCTGTTAACATTCTATTTAAGCTTTGACCACAAGTATGACGATGAGCCATGGATTAATTCGACTGCTAGGCCTTCAATGACAGTGCTTCTGATGCGTTAACGGCCGTCTCAGTTGTGTATACGTACACTACAACGCGCGTCGTGCGAAGAAACAAGACAAGATGGCCTCGCACCAGACGGTGTTCTTTCGTGAGCGATGTCCGGGCTCTTGACGTCGCGGCAGCTTGATTACATCAGTAGAACTAGGGCTACACCGCGCTGATTATGGAAAAGAACGCTATTCATACTACGTGTTCAATAATATTTTAGTATGCTGTACCTACTTACTACTCTGCTACAGATACGTCACGGTATTCGCCTGGCATGCCAACTTGCAGTCATTGTGCGACAAATGTGTTGTTAGCGCTGTGGCGGTGGTTACTATTACTTTGGATTTGGAATACTCTTTCGCAAAGGTGAGTGCGAGTGTTAGTAATTACCTGCTGTGCACAGCTGTCACTAGAAGTGCTTTTTGTGTTGAGTTTCGCACGCCAAAGCAGAATCCCGTGGACGATAGACATACTGCACGCGTGCAGAATTCCATGCTAACTCTCAGTGCAGACGTGCGTAATTCAAAACGCATGTGATTGAGAATTTTGGCTTAATTGATAGAAGTCATTTGTTTATTTTTCAGAAATGTGCAATTAGGATGCAGTTTAACGTTACTGATGATTGTAACCCAGTCTGGGAAATAAACGCTCGGTGAGACTTTGCTGCCCATTTCCTTTTGTGCTTTTACCTGCCGTGGTAGCTTAGCCGTTGGGTGTCGCGTGATTATGCTCGAGGACGCGGGTTCGAGTCCCGGCCACGGCGGCCGCATTTCGATGGCGGCAAAACGCAAAGAACACCCGTGTGCTTATGTCTGAGTTCATGTTAAAGTTAACTTCATTAGGTTGAAATTAATCCGCAGTCCGCCACCACGGCGTGCCTCATAATCATCTGGTGGTCGCGGCACGTAAATCTGCAGCAATTATATATCATCGTGCTTTCACGCATGCTCTGTGCAGTGGTATCACGTTTGCTAGAATGTTGAAAAATTTAACTTTGATGCTTCTTTATATTGCTTGCTGAATTGATGAGTGCTATAAGTGCCGTGCAAAACTAAGAACGCGTATGCTTACCAAGTATGTCGAAGCCGAAAAAATCGATTGATTGTGTACAGTCTAAGGTGTTCAATAAAGCAATACTGGTTGTGAAGTGTATTCACGACAAACAGGTAGTGCGCAAACGTATACAAACAACACGACACACACGAAAGTATACGGCACATCGCGCGCGCGCTGAGCGCTAAAGAAAAATGTCGGCACAGACGTTACTGTACCAATAAAACAAAAGAATAAACGTCCCTCCTGCATTGCTTGCATCAATCCTAGGTACAAGTAATCGCACGCGACTGGGCGAGGTCGGGTAGTGCTAGATTGATAATCTGACACTGCCGACTGACCGCGAAAGGATGCGAAATATAACACCCGCAGCGCAGAGTGCGGCGCGCGGCGCCGCTCTCCGCAGCACGGAATCGCGACGTAGCTCGGCGTGCGCATGCGCGCGAGCGCAAGGCCACGTGGTTCAGGAGAAACTAGAACACTGTAGGAGAAACGTTACTCATCTGGCGCTTGTCGCAAGAGGGCGCGACGGGTAAAGCGCCCGCAAGGGAGAAAGTCGCTGCGCCGAAGGAGAAACTCTGGCTCCCCTTTTTTTTAGAGTGTAGAGTCAGGATTGTTATATACAATTGATGGAGTTATGTTCATCGATAAAAACACAGTGTGTCAATTTATGTTGCTGCATATATCCATTTTAAAAATTGTAATCTTCATTTGCACTCGTGCTCTTCAAATGCAAGTAACAAATAGTAATACTAAGTGATTTTACTAACTTCCTCTAACACAGCTTGTTACTAAGACGCAAGGTTTTGCGACTTTCCAAAGTATCGTACAGACTATCTAGCCTACAGCTTCAGTATTCGAATCTTCCTCTGGTATTAAAACTTTATTGTAGCACTCGGCCAACAATAGCCGACGTTATTCACGATTCCGCCAACGTTGGCGAACGCTAACCAGCTGTTGCAACAGGTCTGGTTTATTTTGTTTACATTTGCGAATGTCCAACAAAGTGTGGAATAAAGGGCGTGTTTTATTCGTTTCCTTCTCGTAAACGGAAAACAACCGCCAAAAAAAAAAATCTCGCATTTCCACGAAGTGAATCAGGACTAGTGGGCGAAGCACTGAAGATCGTTCTTACCGTAAATCACCCATGCAATAGCCCACTCGCGCATGTAAATGAGTGACAACGCGTGTGTACAGTAGGTATATACAATGTGTTTTTGCCGTTGAGCCACCGCTTCCCGCGTCCTCAACACCGGGGTAGCAGCTTGTTGTCGGCGTGGCCGTTTTGACTTTCGCGGTGCTTAAGACCGGCGGGCCTCCCTTCGCTGCGGGGCGCCGGGACAGAATAAAGGAGGCAGCCCCGCTTTGCAGCGAGAAGAAAAGCGTGATGGCGCGCTCTGCAGTTTCGCGCGAGATATTGAGCCCGGTTCAAAACAACGTCATTGTCGCTGGGGCTGGAGCTGAAATGCGACACTTCGAGTCTCCGTGCCCCAATTTTGGCAACGACGCCGAGTACCCCCCGAATACGTGGAAGTGGGGCTTCGGACTGCGGCTATGTGTCTTCGGCTGACAGGACGTCAGCGCTCGGGTCAGCGCCAGCTGCCCAGACCCATGCTCTGCGGCGAGAGGCGAGCCAGGCCTGCGGCTGCCGTTCGACACCGCGGGTGGTCATCGAGCGGCCAGAAGACGGACTCGCCGCATCCCGCATGCTGGAGGCATGTTTCCCGCGAAAAGACAGCGTCGCGAGAACATTACGCGCGGGTGTGTGTGTGTGTGTGTGTGTATGTGTTGGGGGGCGGGGCCAGCAGAGTGACTGGTGGCACTCGCCAACTGATTGGAAGGAGACGTCGTCATCTGTTTCCCTAGACCTGAAATCTAGGGACTTCGAGGGGATAAATACGCAAGCAGAGACACGAAAGAAGAAGATCTGGAACCAACTCTGAACATGTAAACTAATGTAAATAAACCTTCTCATACTCTTCATCGGCTCTTCAGTCCGGTTCCTACAACAGCAGCTCTTCTGAAAGACGAGGTTTGCGACCGCCTGCCTGGACGCGAGAGAACCAGGGCAGTCGGGTGGGCCTCAACTTCGAACAGCGGGCGAGAGCGCGTTCACGATCGTTGTCATTCATGGCAGAAAGAGAATGTGCGGTCTGGAACGCGCTTATTTTTCATCGTCATCAGCGTCACCGTCATCGTCATGGCGTAGAATGGTTACCTTGCATGTGCTGTGCCGTAATAGCAGCGTCACGTCATCGCACTAGCGTGGCTACGGCGGACTATGGTGTGAAGGGGGGGACAGGCCCCGTTCATAAGATGATTCGCATCTAAAAGCGCAGATTCACGTGGTGGCGGACCTTCCCGTGGGCCGTAACCTCCAGGATCATGTTCTCATTCTCGGCACGGCGGCCACCACGACGAATAACGTGGGACTGTGGCCACAATCTGCCACCGCTGTCACCGAGTACGCCTTCTTCAAAACTGGTACGCACCTACGTGACCGCGTGAAAAGTTCGCTTGCTCTCTGGTGATTAGAGGAAGCAATTTGCGAGTAATGCTGCAGTACCTCGAGTTTAGACAAGGTCATTGCTTATATCTCCATATGTGCCAAGTGGTGCCTTCGACAGCATTCGCGTGTATTTAGCCCACAAGTAAGAACTACAAAATAACTACAAATGATGCCCTCAGTCCTTTCCATGGCTACACTGCTTCTTGGCTTGATACTTTCTTCAATAACAAAATGTGTCCCCTAATTCATGCAGTTTCTTTCAATCAGTAGCTAAGGAATTAAGGCAAATTGACGGATTTTTTTGCAGGACAGCTGCACATAATTAGTATAGTTAAGTTATATGAAGTACCCCCCTTTTCTGGTCGACAAAACTTGAGAGGTTGGGTTTTATTTGATTGACAAGCCACGAACGTTATTTCAGTTTTGACGGTGGTCACTAACACGATATTTAACAGTAGGTGATAAGTAGATGGTGACAAAATCCGGTCACGAGGTTGCATTTTCGAGCGGCTTGAAAAAAGAACCAAGCCCAAATGTAGTAGTGCGTGAGGATGGGCGCAACCTAAATTGGAGATTGGTGTGGAGAGATACGCGCGCTTCTGCTATTGTATAAGGCGGTTGAAGGAGGAAAGAACGAGAGCGTTTATGATGCATCACGAAGCTTGCATTGTGGCCATTAAAGAAAGGAAGTCGTAGTCTGGATTTCACTTCAAGATGAAATGCTACCGTTGCCGGAAGAAGAAAAAAATATAATAAATTTCGAATTGCTTTTAAACCATTCAATAAATGCCTATTGATGCGGGATCCGTATTACAGATAAATATTATTTGTATCGTCCAATGATTGACACGCGTAACATTACATTGAGGGGAGGGAGGGGTGCAGGGGAATAGCAAGGCAGGGTGGCGCTGAGAACACGCTGTTTTATTCGATTCTTTAATTGTTACCAAAATGGCTAGGCCATGATAAATCAGAAGACAGGGTCATTCCTATACATTTAGGATGGCGCCCCAATTCCAGGGGGTGTTAAGGTTAGATAAATGGAGGACATGCAGGATCTGGCGATGAGAGGGAACAGGGGTTCGCGTTTAGTGTGATTCATGGACAATGTGTAGTGAGGAAGACGAAGGCGACGAGTTTCTGCGGTTGTTGCTGTGCGCGCCATCGACCTTCGTGTTCCGCCAGTGCTACCTCGACCCAGCACGTCCACCAAATGTCCTACGACAATTTATTAAGAGGCAGCGACGCCCTAAACAGTCGAGGTCAGCACCGGCGGAACACGAAGGTAGTTCGCGCGCACAACAACCACCGCAGAAACTCGTCGTCTTCCTCTTCCTCACTACAATCGGATTGTTCTTACACTAATTAGGCAAGCTATGAGGATTTTTCTGGAGACTAAGTTTATCATGAAATTTACTGATGTTGCCGTAAATGACGCAGTCGTTGGTGAACGTTCGAATACTGCATGAAACATGTGCGGGTAAATTGTTAAGGTATATTTCAAAGAGAAGAGTACCAAGGAGAGATACATGAGGAACGCCTGGTATAATGAAAATGATGGACTGTCGTGACTCTTGTTATGCATGCCGTGTGACGAGGAAATGGACACTGAGACGACGTGGTTAAAGTTACACGACGTTTATGACACACACAGAAGCAGCTAAAATAAACACTCAAGTACATGGAAAACAGACAAAACTATTCGATGGCTACAATGAACGCGAGTCCAAGCTAGAAAGTTCAAGGACCTCACGAGCCGATGGAAGGCACGACGGACGCTGAGGTGCAGGGGCAGGAGGCGGCGAAAGGCGATGTAGGGCGGGGTGCGTCTCGATGGGCGACGCTCATGGCGACGATGTAGCTTGACGGCGTGGGTGCGACTTCGAATTCAGTCAACCCGCATGGAGACGCAGTGCTCCGTGCAGGGAATGGCCCAGCCTGCCCAGCGCACAGCTTGCGCCGAGACGCGATGCTCGGCGCAATCGTGACCGTCAGCCAGACCACGCTCGTTGCTGGGCTGAAACAGCTGGCCGCGGAGACGCCTCGCCGAGATCCGCGATGCCCTCGGCAAGGAACAGAACAGCAGGCCAGGCCGCGCCCCGGAGATGCAGTACTCGTGCCGGCAATGCCGCCCTAGCTGGTGATTGGGCGGCAGCAGCACGGACGGCCGCGTTCCCTGGCTGCACCCTGGACCGCCGGTGTCCGATGCTTCGGCCCGCTGTCTTGCGTCTGCCGCTGCTGCGGCTCGTCCCCAGCCGCGAAGATTTTCGCCACCTCTTCTCCACACATGGCCCAATCGTGGCACACCACCTCGATGGAACCACACAGGTCACCAGCTGATTCGCTGGCCTCATGCGCAGTGCTGGCTCCAAATCACACGCGCTCGGCGCTGCACCTTCATCGTCGTCCTCACGTTTTGTCCCACTCATCACACCTGGTATCATTGAAGGAGGAGCTTCAGGCCTGAGCAAAAGTCAATGTAACCGCCAAGTCTTGTGGAAGAAACTGTATCGGGGTCCTGTATTTGTGTATTTCAAAAGGACCTACATGCATTTTAGTGAAAATCACAGGTTTCATCAACTTCGCTGCAGCCACTTTAAGCCAGTGTTTATCTCGTTGAAAGGGTACCATAAATCTTATTGAAATAGCTCAACAGATCTCAGCTGGTGTATTTTCTTGAAACAAGGGCTTCATCAAGTGTGCCTTTGAGCTAGGGGCTTTATTAGTGTGCGTACTATTAGCACTCTTGTTTGCTTACAGGAACTACGAGTACTTCCACGTCATTTATTCGTA
The DNA here is from genome assembly GCA_030522465.1 of Rhipicephalus appendiculatus. NCBI lineage: Eukaryota > Metazoa > Arthropoda > Arachnida > Ixodida > Ixodidae > Rhipicephalus > Rhipicephalus appendiculatus. Next base: position 12,418 of record JALIZH010020706.1, on the reverse strand, counting down.
ATAGCTGGCAGAGTGTACCAGTGCTATATATATAAACTTCATGCCCAATATTCATGCCCGCTAATAGGAATGCAAGCTTACGTTACGTGTCCGTCATATCGGCTATAACTTTGAAATGCTCCAATAAATGCCCCGCTGCTAGTTTGTGACTGCTGCCCCATTTCCTCTTGTGCTTCTGTGGTAAAGCTGCTTCTACTACCACTAGCGATGCGGGTTAGTGTCGATTGTTAGGTTTTGGTGTTCGTTTGATGGGCAAATATGTCGGGGTACGCATCGTCACTTGGAAGCGAACAATGTTACCGCTGATGAAGTCAGTGGTCGGCTTAGAAAAGAACCCTTGACCATTGAACTGGCTTTATATGTTCATGGGCGAGGAGGTTGAGATATAATTGAAAGCAACTGGTAGCCTTGAATGTGCCAATATTGCATTGGTGACCCGAATATGATGCATTACGGGCACTCTAAACATGCTTCGCGAGTGCGCTAACACAATCTGCGTGGTCATATTCGCCCCGCAGTTTCCTACGAACTCTTTAATAGTATGTCTTCTATATACGGTGCGGCACACTCTAGTGGTCGGTTGGTAACAACTTTATTGATAGGCCTGTAGAACTTTAGCCGACCGGGTCACCCACGTTGTGTAAATGTGCTGGCGAAGCATGTTTACAGCACACGTTATGTGTCCTGTCTGATCATCAGTTGAATATTGACATTCTTAAGCTACTAGTTGTTTTATTGCGATAACAATCATATGGACACTCTCGGCTGGTTTGCGCCGTCGGCGTTGGCGTCGCCGTCCATGTCCCCTATATGTATATGTATCTATATATTTATAAAAACATCAAAGAAAAATAATTCAGAAAAATGTTCCCGACGCGGGGATCGAACCAGGGACCTCTCGCTCTGCAGCGCGCGGCGCTAACCGCTGAGCCACGAAGGAGAACGTCCTTCAACGTTCAAACGGCAAGCTATTTATATACAGTGAGTTTTGAGCGTGTTTTCAGCATTACCAGCGCGATGGCGCAAAGGCCGCGATCGGCGGGGCTTCTGGGCGCCGCGTTCGTCGCGACGCGCGCTCTCAGGCGCTCCTAACTCTCCGGCGCGCACTTTAACCTAAGGTGGGGGGGGGGGGGGGTAGATGACCGTACTCGCGCGCTTGTTACGCGGTGGCGGAGAATGGGGGCTTTCGCCGGAACGATAGCGTTGTAGTTACCGGGCGCGCGAAGGTCACATCGCTCGCTGCAGTCCCCCCGTTTGCGAAAAGAGCACGCTTTTCAAACACAGCGAAGTAACAACTGTGACACTTGTTAGTTCGCGCTCGTCTGTACCTGTGAATACGTTTCGTGCGTCGTTTTTGTTTGAGCAGCGCGTTAAGTGTCGAGCTGTGAATGTTTTTAGTTCGCTCTCGTCCTGTGCGTGTTGTTTTCGTGCGTCATGTGTGCGTGAGCAGCGCGCTGCACGTTTCGACCTGCTTGCCATTCGTCGCTTGACATTCGAATTTGTTGCTATCGCATTCATTGCCTTCGCCTTGTGGCGAAACTGTGATTTTTTTCATTTTATAGTTACCCTCGTTGCTCATAACCAATTTATTTTGTTGGTAAGCGTATTTGAGTGGTGGATTATATTAAGAACTGTTTAATGCTTTTTTTTAGTTCATCATTTCAGTGCGCCCAAGAGTGTTCTCACTTGCGCAGGTCCCCTCTCTCTTCCGGCCGGGATCGAGGCTACAGCCTTCATGAACACATCCTACGGGTCAAGGGAATATCCGGACTTCCAGCTGTACCTTCTCAGTGTATCCGCTGCAAGTGTTGAAGGCGAGCGGTTCATGACTGACATCGGCATGCGACAGGACGTAAGTGCCAGTGCCTCAGCTCACGCTTTAACAGGAAGAAATCTGTAGGCAATCAAAGTTCGCTGGCACGTTCCGACGAAATCCTCGAACGCGACGCTACAAAAATGAGACTGTAGCCCAAAGTAGAGACTAGGTGTTACAACCTGCCGCATAGATTATGGAATACGATTACTTCGTGCATTATAACAGCAGATAATCAAAACTAGCGAGCTATAATAAGCACTAGTCAACACTGACAATATGTTATTCTACAATAGCCGAGCACTAGCCAACGCCTGCCAAAACTCCGCCAAAATTGGACAGTGCTGACCAACAGCAGGGGCTAGTTATACTACCAATGCTCATACTATGCTAGAAAATGCTGTCCACGCGAGAACACGTATTCCGTGCTCTATCATGCTTATTTTCGCGTCTCACATGAAGCCCGACCATATCTTCATTTATGTATTTTTAAATGCGAAGCATTTCTTAGCGAACTCGGCGACTTTGAGCGTATCTATCTATCTATCTATCTATCTATCTATCTATCTATCTATCTATCTATCTATCTATCTATCTATCTATCTATCATCTATCTATCTAGCCCATCTAGCCGCCTACGACTTTGTGCTCTGGCCGTATCGTTATTGGGATTTACACCAAATTTGGTATGGCATAACATGACTGTATGACGAACATAAATGGCTGGTCATATCATGAAAATCATGACTAACTTGTCATGAAAAGTATGCGATTTCATGCCACGCTTCATATGCGCGCAGGTCGTTTGGTTAGCTTGATATGCACCAAATTTGGTATTGAGTGACATGACTGTATGACGAACATAAATGACAAGAATATGCAAATCATGATGCTCATGAGCGACATGACTTGCATTCCACGCTCATGGCGCTCGAGGCCGTTTCGTTAGCTTGAGATACACTAAATTTGGTGCTGAGTGACATGACTGTATGACGAACATAAATGACAAGTGGTAATATGGAAATCATGACATGTCATGAGCGACATGACTTGCATTCCACGCTCATGGCGCGCTCAGGCCGTTTCGTTAGCTTGATATACACCAAATTTGGCATTGAGTGACATGACTGTATAACGAACATAAGTGGCAGGTGGTAACATGAAAATCTTGGCATGCATGTCATCTACAATGCCATTTACATGCCATGCATAGAGCTTGCGTCAAGTTCGCTTGACATACACCAAAATGGTATATGGCGACGTGACTGTATGAGAACACAAATGACAGGTCGTAACATGTGTAAAACATGACGCAAATTATGTAAAGATTTGCTCCTTTCTGGCTGCTTCGCATTACATCGATTCCCACAGTGCGAGGGATCGCCGGCTTTTTATGCAATTGCATCTCACGAATTGTACGAGAAATGTATTTCACGCCATTCGTCTTTTTCATGTATGCGCATGTACAGTCATGCACATTATCGTTTAACGTTTTTATACAAAATTATGTCGGGAAAAATTGCATTAAATATCGTCGAACTAGCCACTGCTAAGATAACCTGTCGGAAAAAGCATGATCGATTCTTGGCACCCATATTTGGACGAACTCATGTATACACAATTTTCCCGCAACAGTTAACGACTGGAATTCACTGCCTCTGGAGATTTTCATGACTGAAAATTTTGCTACATCACTGGAAAATCATCTTTTTGGTGTTTAGTGTTCGAATGTGTTGTAATCTTGTTGCTGTTTCACAGACATGTTGTCTCTATTAGCGTATCAATGCGCATTTTCTGCAACAAATTATGTTTTATTTATTCTTGCTGTTACAATTCGCTTCACGTTTCTCTTGCCCCTCCTGCTTGAACTAGAGTGTTGGTCAGCAGTATGTTTAAATAAATAAATAAATAAATTAATAAGCCATGGCAAAAACTGAGGCAGTAGAATGACGACGGGCTCGCGTCGTACGCATAATGTCTTGAAACAGATGGTACAGAATGGCTCAAGAGGCGGCCGATATATATGAAATAGACAACGACGATCGTGTCGCCGACGATCGTTTAGGGGCTACCGCTACCAAACCTGGATGGATAACGCGATCTCCTACTCCGACAGACCATGAGACTTCCCTTAAGCCACAGTTACCACCACTGCCCCCCCCCCCCCCCCACCGCCCAATGCATCACAGTCGGAGAGGCCGAAAAGGTGCAGAGGCTTCGAATGCGGCGGCGGATGTCGCGCGGCCTTCACTGCCATTATTGCGCACTCATAAAGAGCCGGTGCAGAATGGCCAGCAGGGTACATCGTCGTCCACAGATGATTTTCACGACGAAAACCGACAAGTCATCGCTTTGTTGAGGTCTCTCATGACCACGATAAGCACTCTCCTCAACGGAATGACCACTCCATCAACTCGATTCGCACTGCAAGTTCTGGATTCCCTAGAGCCCGTCTTTGCAAACCTTTTTTGAACATCTTGGATTACAGTCTAGCTTTAAACAATCGCAGAGGAACTGGTCTCAAACACTTCGCAGTTGTGACTATCTAATTGTGCGCGGTGAACGCTGACATGTGTGTGCGTGTATCACTTGTTCTCTCTTTCCTCCTTGCTTCCTCTACTCTTTTCTTCTCCTTTCCCCCTCCCCCCCGTCTAGGGTAGCAAACGCGGCACAGCTTGGTTAACCTCCCTGCTTTTCCTTTGTCCCTCTCTATTCATGGTGTAGCACAGTGATGTGCATTTCGATTCAAGTAATGACATGAAATTTATTTCGCACATGTATGCCATGCCTCGTGTATTCTCAATATTACGCAGAAATGAACGAGTTCAGGGCAGTAGCACGACACCATCGCCAGCAGGATGGAGGCTAAGTAGACGGGTACATAAATACATACATACATACATACATACATACACACATACATACATACATACATACATACATACATACATACATACATACATACATACATACATACATACATACATACATACATACATACATACATACATACATACATACATACATACGTACGCATACGTACGCACACCCAGCAACAACAGTTTACGGGACGGGGAATTTGACGGAACACCTATATTCCTGTTTTGTCTGATAATATGGCCTCCATTCAAATATTTCAGCCCGTAGTAGTTATTATCTCCAATACAGTTACACGTTATACGAGAATTGTCCTTCCCTAAACAAGTAGAAATCCCTATTTGCAGTGCTGTCCACGTACTGCAAAGTTTCACTGTCGGGTGTACATACATACATACATACATACATACATACATACATACATACATACATACATACATACATACATACATACATACATACATATACGCGGCCATAATGGTTCATTTCCACGAGAAATACTACCTGTTTACATTCTCTTAAATAATCGATACACATATATATTTATTTACTTATTTATTCATTTATTTGTTTGTTTCAGTATACACTGAACCCCAAATGGGGTTTTTGCAGGGGTGGCTACACTTAGAGTCAACGAGCAAGTAATAAAGATACAGAAATTTTACAGTGCAAAAGTAGGTTCAATTAGGTGACTGTACATAGATAAGCATCGAATAACCTACATGCTAAACACAAAAAATACGTAGGTTACACACTTATTTGAGCATAAAAACAGGAATTTATTTATTCAGAATTCAGTCTTACAATGCAAGGCATCTAGCACCCGTTTATCATTCTTTCGTCAGAGCGGTGTTGTAATGGACAGCTCGGCGACTTGTAAAGATGTTTGCATTGTCGTTTGCAACACAGTTGAGGCGTATAGCGCATTCCATTCACGCACCGATAACGAAAAAAAGGGAATAGTCAGAAGTGTTGTTGGTGCGAAAGAATTCATCAAGGGTGAGTGTGTGTTTGTGACGGTTAATCTTAGAATGGCTTCTATTGATGTAATCTGATGCTTTAATATCCAATGAATTGTAAAAGTAACTAAAGAAACTTTAGGCTTCGAAACTTCGATCTGCTGGATAAAGCGGCGAGCCTTGCGCGTATCAATAATTCAGTAGATGAATCATGCGCCGGTGTCGGTTGTCAACAAATCGTACAGCTTTATGCTGCACACATTAGTGCATAGCTACGCAAGTCGATTTGTAAGGGAACCAGACAATGTTTGGATATTGTAATATCCGACGTATAAATGAAACATAAGCAAGAAGCTTTATCTCGGAGGGCGAGTTATTCAAGGCACGTTGAAGAAAGAAGTACTCTTTTATGGCTTTTTAAATGCGAAGCATATCTTAGCGAACTTTGGCGACTTTGAGCATATCTATCTATCTATCTATCTATCTATCTATCTATCTATCTATCTATCTATCTATCTATCTATCTATCTATCTATCTATCTAGCCGCCCACGAGTTTGTGCACTCCAGACCGTATCGTTAATGGGAGTTATACCAAAATTGGTGTGGCATAACATGACTATATGACGAACAAGAATGACTAGTCATATCATGAAAATCATGACTAAATTGTCATGAACGGTATGGTTTACACGCCATGGCCGTGGTGCTCTTTTGGCCGGTTCCTTAACTTGATATATCCAAAAATTGATGAGATGAAACATTTCTGCATTAAAAACATAAATCACAAGCGCTAATATGAAAATTATGACTTGCATGTACTGCACAACATGACTTGCATGCCACGCTCATGGCGCGCTCGCGGCCGTTTCGCTGGCTTGATATACAACCAAATTTGGTATTGCGTCACGTGACTGTATGAACAAAATAATTGACAATGGTAGTATGGAAATCATGATATCTGTTGTGCATCATGACTTGCACGCCACGCTCATCGCACGTTCGTGGCCGTTTCCCTAGCTTGTTATTCAACAAGTTCAGTATAGCATGACGTGACTGTATGAAAAACATAAATAACAAGTAGTAATATAAAACTCATGACATGTCATGTACAGCATGACTTGCATGCTGCGCTCATTGCTCCCTCGCGGCCGTTTCGCTAGATTGATATGCACCAAAATTGGTATTGTGTGACGTGACTGTATGACGGACATAAGTGGCAGGTGGTAACAGAAAATCATGACATGCGTGTCATGTACAGCGCCATTTACGTGCCACGATCATAGTGCGCTGGCGTCCAGTTCGCTAGCTTGATATTGTCACGTGGTCGTGACGTCGACGAAGGCCAACAGTCGGCGTTTGAAAGAAGAAACTGTTTATTTGGCCGAACTTGTGGCCGTGAAACGTAAAGTCAGATTAGAGCAATACACATGCACAGACAGCGGCGAACGGAGCGTCGGCCGTCGATCAACTGGTCATCGTTGGGAGGCATCGCCGAATTGCGCGACTGCAAAGCAAAGGTACTGCTCACAAACTTCAGCCACAAATTTAGGCACCTTAACATTGGTCGCCTACATCGAGAAATTCGTGGACACCAGCAATGATTTCGCCCTCTCCGATACTGCCAAACATTCTTCGACGAATCGAGGTCCCGAAACAGATTTCGACGTCAACCCCAGGCTCCCGAAGCACAAGCAAGACCAGCTCAAAAGTCTGCTCCTGCAATTTAAGGACGGCTTCTCGTCGTCGTCAAGAATTCGACAGACCCCAGTCGCGAAACTTTTCTTGGCCTGTGCGCCTATTACAGGCGATTTGTCAAAAACCTCACCAGGAATCACTAACCTCACTAACCTCACCAGGAACGACGTCGAGTTCACGAGGGAAACGCCGCAGGAGGAAGCATTTCAAGAACTAAAACGACGCCTGCAAACGCCTCCGTTACTTGCGCATTTATTTCGACGAACACGCCGGAACAGAAGTGCACACCGACGCGAGCAGCGTAGGACTCGGCGCTGTCCTTGTGCAGAGGACGAACGGACTGGAAAGGGTCATCAGTTATGCTAGCCGGTCGCTATCCAAGGCAGAGGCCGAACTATTCCTACAACAGAAAAGGAGTGCCTTGCCATCATCTGGGCTACATCAAAGTTTCGCCCCTACCTTTACGGCAGGCCCTTCAAAGTTGTGAGGGCGACCACCACGCCTTGTATTGGCTAGCTAACCTGAAAGACCCTTCATGGGTCGCCTCGCACGGTGGAGCCTGAGACTTCAAGAATTCGACATTGACCGTCGTTTACAAGTCTGGGAGAAAACACTCCGACGCCGACTGCCAATCTCGTGCCCCCCGTCGACCCACCGCCGCAGGACGACCAGGATGAAGGCTGCTTCCTGGGAACCATAAGTGCCGACGACTTCGCCGAGCAACAGCGAGCGGACCCAGAACTAAGGGGCCTTATGGAATACCTCGAGGGCAAGAACACCACTGTCCCGAAGGTATTCAAGAGAGGACTGGCGTCGTTCTTCCTGCGAAACGGAGTTCTCCTAAAGAAGAACATCTCGCCCCTTCGAGCCGAACACCTCCTCGTGGTTCCTTCAGCAGTGAGGCCAGAAGTCCTCCTGGCCCTACACGACGACCCGACGGCTGGACACCTCGGTGTTTCCCGCACGCTCGCAAGGATACAAGGGAAGTACTACTGGCCACGCCTTGCCGCCGACGTCGCTCGTTACGTCAGGACATGTCGAGACTGTCAGCGACGCAAGACACCGCCGACAAGACCAGCAGGCTTTCTTCAGCCGATCGAACCACCTCACCGCCCGTTGCAGCAAATCGGTATGGACCTACTGGGGCCGTTTCCTACGTCGACTTGCGGGAATAAATGGATCGTCATAGCTACCGACTACGTCACCCCCGCTACGCCGAAACAAAGGCCCTACCTAGAGGCAGTGCCGCCGAGGTAGCGAAATTCTTCGTTGAAGACATTGTACTGCGTCATGGCGCCCCAGAGGTCCTTATCACCGACAGAGGTACGGCCTTTACTGCAGAGCTGACTCAGACCATGTTGAGATACAGCCAGACAAGCCACCGCCGCACCACCGCCTATCACCCACAGACAAACGGCCTCACCGAGCGTCTAAACAAGACCATTCGCCGACATGCTGGCCATGTACGTCGACGTCGAGCACAAGACATGGGATGCCATCCTTCCGTTCGTGACCTTCGCATACAACACGGCAGTGCAAGAAACGACGCAGCTGTCGCCGTACAAGTTGGTGTACGGAGGAAAGGCGGTACGGTGACCTGCTCTGCTTGTACGACGCAGCTGTCGCCGTACAAGATGGTCTACGGAAAAAGGCGGTACGGTGACCTGCTCTTCTATCACATTCAATGCATAGTTCCCTGGCGTTGCGTGGGGCGGGAGTGCTTCGTATGAGGTTACTGTTATCGACTCAGAACCTCAGGTCGATGACGGCGCCGTGTCCCTTAGGAAGTCCATTCCAAGTATCACATCCCTGGAGCAGTGTTGTAGGATGACAAAGCTCGCAGAATAAGTCCGGTTATTGATGGTGACTCTTGCCGTGCAGACTCCAATCGGCGATATCAGGTGGCCTCCAGCTGTCCGGATTTCGGGTCCACTCCAAGCGGTCTTTACTTTCTTCAGCTTGGTGGCGAATGGCCCGCTGACGACGGAATAGTCGGGCCCCAGTGTCGACGAGAGCGGTGACGTTGTGGCCGTCGATGAGAACGTCGAGGTCGCTAGTCCGTCGCCTTGCGTTGCGGTTAGGTCGCGGCGTGGGATCACGGCTGCGTCGATTTGTTGCGGTGCTTCCATGCTGCGTCGTCAGGTTTTCTTTGGTCCGCGAGGTTTCGTCAGCAGGGCTTCGTCTGCTTCGCGTCGTGTTCTGCAGGTCTCGTCGCGTTGTCGTCGTCAGCGGCCGCGGAGGATCTTCGGCATTTCGTCGTACAGCAACCGCACCTCCATCAGTTGCTGCCCTTAGTTTCCCGGATACGGGCTAGGCGACCGGCCCCGGTTTGGGCCAGTGTACTGCCGGCGGTGCGGTGACATGTAGCGGCCGGGCGACGGCGAGCGGGAAGGTCGTCGCTCTTGCCACTGTGTTCCGGTGAGGTACACAGTGGCAAGATGGGGCACCGACAGATGGGGCACCACGCAGCCCCATCTGTCGGTACTGGCAGCGGCGGTAGGTGTGGCCGGCCTCCCCGCAGTGGTAGCAGAGCGGGCGGTTGTCAGGAGCGCGCCAAACGTCGGTTTTCCTTGGCGCGTAGCGCTGGCCGGTTGGCGGGCGGTATGACGTCGATGGTGGCGGCGGTGGTGTCTGACGACGGAACTGCGGTGGAGTGGCGTCTTGACGAGGGCGGGGAGGGGTAGCGGGACGGCGGACAGCAGCAGCGTAGCTCATAGCCTGTGGCTGCGGCTCTGCTTGGTGAGGAACGCCCAGGGATTGCTGGATCTCATGGCGCACGAGGTTAGCAATGGAATCCACTTGAGGCTGCGATGGAGGCAAGAATCCTTCGCAGCTCTTCCTGCATGATCGCTCTGATCGTTTCGCGCAGGTTGGCGGAGCTGAGCCCTTGGATATCGGTGAACTGTGGCGTCGAACGGCGATTGTACTGGCGGTTGCGCATGTCCAGGGTCTTCTAGATTGTCGTCGCTTCCGAGACAAATTCTTGAACACTGTTCGGAGGGTTCCGCATCAGTCCCGCAAAAAGCTCCTGTTTAACTCCTCGCATGAGGAGCCGAACTTTTTGTCTTCAGGCATTTCGTAGTCTGCGTGGCGGAAGAGTCTAGTCATTTCTTCCGTGAAGAGCATGACGCTTTCGTTGGGGAGCTGGACGCGGGTTTCAAGCAGAGTTTCGGCCCTTTCTTTGCGGACGACGCTAGCGAAGATAGCCAGGAACTTGGTTCGAAAAACGTCCCATGATGTTAGGGTCGACTCTTGGTTCTCGAACCACGTTCTAGCAGCGTCTTCTAAGGCGAAGTACGCGTGCCTCAGCTTGTCTTCATTGCTGCAATGGTTGAAGGACGGCAACCCGGTCATATTCTTCGAGCCCAGCTTTCCGGCTCTTCAAGTGCTGAACCGCGGAAGGTCGGCGGCTCCTTGGGTTGCCGAAACAGGATAGGCGTAGACGGCACTGGGGCTGTCATCGTTGCTGCGGTCGAGGTCGCGGTCTTGGTCCACCGGATCTTTTCAGGTAAAGGCCCGTACTCTGGCCGTAGACCTTGTTGTCTTCGGCTTGCTCACTGCTCAGGGTTGCCGCCGATGTCTTCCTCGCGACTTGGGCTGGGTTCACGGCTTGACGGGGGTGTCCGGTACATGAAAGAAGCAGCACCTCCACCAGATGTCACGTGGTCGTGACGTCGACGAAGGCAACAGTCGGCGTTTCAAAGAAGAAACTCTTTATTTGGCCGAACTTGTGGCCGTGAAACGTGAAGTCAGATTAGAGCAATACACTGGCACAGACAGCGGCGAACGGAGGGTCGGCCGTCGATCAACTGATCATTGTCGGGACGCACAGTCTTTTATACAGCGCGCGTCGAACTTTCTAGCCTTATCACTGCTGGTCGTGCAAGCTCTAGAATAAGCTGGTCGGTTCGCGTCCGGCGTGCAATCTTAACAAGACGATCTACTATAATCGCGAAGCTTCTCGAACACTAATGCGTGGTCTGCGCCGAGCGTTACTGACAGTCTTTGTGGGCGAAAACCGAATAGAGCAAACGAGAAAATAAGAAACGCGCGTGGCAATATACTCCAAAGTGGGTATTGCGCGACGTGACTATATGGCCAACACAAATGGCAGGTGGTAACATGAAACTCATGACATGCATGCCATGTACAACGTGATTTACATGCACGCTCATGGTGCACTTGTGTCCAGTTCGCCAGCTTGATATACACCAAAAACTGGTATTTCGTGACGTGACTGCATGACGAACATAAGTGACAGGTCCTAACATGTGAATCATGACGTGCATGTTATGTACAGCATGATTTGCTCCTTCCTAGCTGCTTCGCATTACATCGATTCCCACAATGCATGGTGGGATCTGCCGGTTTTAGATGCGAAGCATCTTATTCTCGGGGCTATGTCCGTCCGGCGTCCCGCGTCCCCCCGTCCCGCGTCCGGCCACTTTCATGAAGTAGGGAAGCACCCATTATGCGAACCAGAACACTGTAGTAATATGAAGGCCGTCAACCCTACCACATTCATCAGAGTCATGGCCGAGATCACAGAGAACCTAGGCTGCTTAGCAATGGCTAGGCAGGTGGTGTCTGTCGCCCAGGTTGACCCCATTCCTTGAGTCATGGCCGAGAGCACAGAGAGGCTGCTTAGCAATGGCTAGGCAGGTGGTGTCTGTCGCCCAGGTTGACCCCATTCCTTAATCTTGCTTGCATGTGTTTGGAGGGGGCTTAGTCCGTCCCTCCTTCCCGCGTCCCACACCACCACAGCGCATGCGCGTCCCCTCCCCCCTCTCTCTCCTACGCTCACCCCCTTTCTCTCCTCTAGGAATCTTCTACTCTACGGAGCGGCCCCCACGTCCCACAGCGCGTCCCCTCCCCTATGCTCTCCTACGCTCACCCCCTTCCTCTACTCTAGGAATCATCTACTCTACGGAGCGGCGCCCGCGTCCCACATCCCCACAGCGCATGTGCGTCCTGTCCCGCTCTCTCCTCTAGGAATCCTCTACTCTACGGAGCGGCTCCCGGCGTCCCACATCCCCACAGCGCATGCGCGTCCTCTCCCCCCTCTCTCCTCT
>JALIZH010020705.1:0-70000 GCA_030522465.1 Rhipicephalus appendiculatus | reverse complement strand
CTCCATCTGTGCCTCGTCGTCCTCAGTTCTCCACCCGCGGTACTCGTATCATATCACGTATGGTACGATTGAGGTTGAATTCTTGGAGCAGCGTTTACGCTGAAAGAGGTTTGTCACATTTTGGTAGCGTTGTTAAACTTTTGCTTGAACTTTATTTGTAGTAGCGTTTTACTATGGTAACGTTCGCTCGCGCCACTGGTGTGCGGTTCCAAGCAGGTGGTACGGCGCTCTCGGATACCCATTCCATCAAGGCACATACCCGTTTATGATGATGATAGTTTTCTGATGGTCCATACAAATTTCTGTGGAAGATACCCGTTTGTTGGGCTAACTGTTCCCTTCTTCATTTTTAGTGGACCAGTGGAGAGTAGGGGGGTTTAGCCAATTTCTGTGGCGCAGAACCGTTTATGATGATGATAGTTTTTGGTACGGGATGAACACGGAACGATTTGTTCAACATTTTCGCCTTTAAAAGAGATAAATTTACGTGAACCTAAATATGCCTAATGCATATGCTAGACGCCGGTGTACGGGAACTGGAGTTTTTTGCGGCGTGATGTAATAAAAAAATCCCCGCCCAAGCACTCCGTACAAATGGTTAACCAGCGAAGCTGAAATGTGCGGCCCCGGTGTTTAGCAGTGAGTTCAACCCGACGCTGCACTGAAGCCTTCCACAATTATCGTTGTCAGGTTGTGGTCGAACCACAGGCGGTCACAGACGTCGCAGCCGAAGCTGGAGAAACTGTCGCCGAAAGCGGGCGTTCGCCCCGGCGAACGCGCTCCTGCAATCCTCTCGTCGACGCTGTCCTACCCGCAACGCCGCTTCTTGGGCGCGCCGTTGTTGCAACCGTTCGACATCGCGAGCTAACTCGGCGGCGTGGTCTGCAGGATCCGCCCGCCACGGGCGCTTGCATTCCCGTTCGCGATTTATCGCGGCTTGAAGGCTGCCGGTACGCAGTTGCTTCTTGTGCCCGGACTGCAGCATCGGCCCGGCGAATGCGAGCTCTCTCACGTTTCCACTGTCGGCGCTCTTCTAAAGTTGTCCGCTGTTCGGGAGTTCGTAGGATCCGCGACTTACCCATCGGAGCTCCCAGTCGAACCTGATGCGCGCGTGCTCGGCTCAAGGACACGGCTGCGACGGGATAGACGATGTCACTCACGGCCCAGCCAATGGCGCGCGAGCTTGGGTACGACGCTCAGAACGACGTAACTGATAGCACAGCCAATGGAGACGGCTCGTGACACAGATGCCGAGCGGTTTTTCGTTTCTCCTAGCCATATACAGCTTTCGCTGTAAAACTAAATGCTTGCTTCGTGAATAGTTGCTTCAAACTCGCGATGTTTAGGCGTTCTATCTTCGCACTGAATCATGCACCCGCGTCAGACCGGTAGGTTAAAGCGCGCTTTACCAAATCTAAATGATGCATGCCTACTGCATGCCGATGCATGCCGAAGAATATAGTGCGGCAGAATGAGTTCCATGAACGTATTTTGCTGCACCTCGGCCGGTATAGACTTGCAACATTTGTTTAAATGACAGCTGCGTTGTTCGGTGAAAAATAATAGCATAACTTTGTATACTCATGATTCATCTTTACGGGAACCACGCATGTTAAAAAATCACATTTTGATTTTTTTTTTCATAAACATCTTCGAAAAACGCGCTCGCCATCTGTTACCATTATTTTTGTTGCTACAAGTGCGGCACGGTTTGCAGTTCATCACCACGTGCCCAGAAGTTTCAATCCCGGTTCCCCAGCGGTTTTGCGCTAATAACTGGAAACTGGTCTTAGAGGTATCAGGCAGGGTCGTATTTACTAGTATTTTTTGTTTTCTTACTTTTATTTAGTTTTTATGGTGGTGTATCCTTTCTATTATCGTTTTATCTACCCTTTCTCCAACATGTTCCAGCCAATCGGTCTAAAAAAATCACACCATCTCCCGCTAAAGGGAACCATGTGTAGATGTGAAGCAGCGGGCGCTAACGCTTACACTGGCGGCGGCGTTGACGCTGGCGCTCATCGCAACGTTGCGCAGGAGAGAAAACTGGGGAGGCGCAAAGCACGCAGTGATGGAGCGGTGTTTCCTACTGGAACATGCCAATCGCTGCTAATGGGCAATGAGAGACGGAAGACTCCGACTGGACACAGAGACCCGCAGTCCGCTTTTAGTTAACGCGCACGCTGCGAATTTTTATTGTTCAACAACGCACAGGAGAAATCTCCCACCGGCACCACCTTGCAGGTCAAAATCCATTGCCATATATACGGAGTGGCCAGTGAACGGTTGTGCAGCGCGAGCAGTCGGTTTTTTCAACCAAGAAACTCGCTAGCAGACGCGGCCGGCGTCCGCGTCGCGAGGCGAGAGAAGGGGGGAGTGTAGGAGAGGAGAGAGAGGGGGGACGCGCATGCGCAGTGGGAGTGTGGACGCCGCGGGCAGGGATGTCTAGAGGGGGGGAGGGTAGGAGAGGAGAGAGAGGGGGGGACGCGCATGCGCAGTGGGAGTGTGGACGCCGCGGGCAGGGATGCCTAGAGGGGGGGGAGGGTAGGAGAGGAGAGAGAGGGGGGGACGCGCATGCGCAGTGGGAGTGTGGACGCAGCGGGCAGGGATGCCTAGAGGGGGGGACGCGCATGCGCAGTGGGAGGGTGGACGCCGCGGGCAGGGATGCCTAGAGGGGGGGAGGAAAGGAGAGGAGAGAGAGGGGGGGGACGCGCATGCGCAGTGGGAGTGTGGACGCAGCGGGCAGGGATGCCTAGAGGGGGGGACGCGCATGCGCAGTGGGAGTGTGGACGCCGCGGGCAGGGATGCCTAGAGGGGGGGAGGGTAGGAGAGGAGAGAGAGGGGGGGACGCGCATGCGCAGTGGGAGTGTGGGCGCCGCGGGCAGGGATGCCTAGAGGAGAGAGGGGGGAGCGTGGAGGGCAGAGAGGAGGCGCATGCGCAGCGAGGGTGCGGTTGCCGCGGGGAGGGATGCTTAGAGGAAAGAGAGGGGGGAAAGGAGGTTTCTTATTTATTTTTTTTGAAAGGGTTTGCGCATGCGCAGTAAGGGAGGCCACCCCGCACACCAGCACCACCGGATTAAGCTTCGCCATAAGATGCTTCACATCTAAAAGAATCCGGGCAGTTTGCACCACGTCGCGCAAAGCTTGACACAGCGAAGCTCTGGCCCGTCGCCGCTCGTGCTCCTCGTGGACCGACACGTCTAGCTTCAAGATGAGCGGTTTCCTACTCAGTGGTATGCACTTTCTTAGGAAGCCCCATGACTCTCTGGGCACGATTAGGCGCAGCCAACCTTTGCTGTATAAAGTAGAGGAATGTGCTGGATGTTGCCGTCGGTGGGATTGGCCTAGCTAGTGCGCATGCGCGACTGGGCCAGGTGGTGCGGTATAAGGTTGCTGGACGACGCGATGCTTGCTTTCTCTTTTTTGCTATCTTTTTTTTTCTCTCTCTACATATTTCTCTCGCAGTCGCTGATGCTCTCTCCGTCTCTCTTTTTCTGCATTTTTTTCTGTATAGTTTTCTCTTTCGTATTACTTCTGTGCTACGTTTTACTCTCTCTCTCTCCCTCCTTTTCTTCCCCCCTTACCATCGCATCTCTCCTCCTCATGCTCACCTCCCTTTCGCACCCACTTGCCACACTATATTATACAAGGCTATACTTTGCTCTGCTTGCGCGTCTCGATAGCCGAGTCACAAACATATATATTCAACACACAAGGTACACACACACAAAATTAAAAGAAACACGCATAACATTGGGGGTACTATAAAGGAAGGTCAACCTGTCGAAGATTTAAAACTGCTTCAATGCAACCAGGTCATCTAACATAGACATCCTTATTGGTGGTTCTTCCTGTACGCGATACATTTCTCTGATATAGACTGCATATTCAATAAAATACTCTCTAGCGGAACGATTATAGGTAATAAATAAAAGAAATGTCTCGATAGCCGAGTGATTAGAACACCTGCCTTCGGATGGAGGGTACACGGGTTCAAATCCCGCCTCATGAATCGTCTTTCTAAGCAAGAAGTTTTCTCTTTCTTTCTATGTCTTTCTTCCCGTCTCCGTGCTTGTATATCTTTTAAATGCGAAGCATTTCTTAGCGAACTTCGGCGACTTCGAGCGTATCTATCTATCTATCTATCTATCTATCTATCTATCTATCTATCTATCTATCTATCTATCTATCTATCTATCTATCTATCTATCTATCTATCTATCTATCTATCTATCTATCTATCTATCTAGCCGCCTACGACTTTGTGCTCTCCTGGCCGTATCGTTAATGCGATTTATACCAAATTTGGTATGGCATAACATGACTGTATGAAGAAGATAAATGGCTGGTCATATCATGAAAATCATGACTAACTTATAATGAAAAGTATGATTTACATGCCACGCTCATGGCGCGCTCGCGGCCGTTTCGTTAGCTTGACATACACCAAATTTGGGATTGAGTGACATGACTGTATGACGAACATAAATGACAAGTGATAATATGAAAATTATGACTTCATGAGCGACATGACTTGCACTCCACGCTCATAGCGCGCTCGCGGCCGTTTCGTTAGCTTGATATACACCAAATTTGGTATTGAGTGACATGACTGTATGACGAACATAAATGGCAAGTGGTAATATGGAAATCATGACATGTCATGAGCGACATGACTTGCATTCCACGCTCATGGCGCGCTCGCGGCCGTTTCGTTAGCTTGATATACACCAAATTTGGTATTGAGTGACATGACTGTATGACGAACATAAATGACAAGTGTTAATATAGAAATCATGACTTGTCATGTGCGACATGACTTGCATGCCACGCTCATGGCGCGCTCGCGGCCGTTTCGTTAGCTTGAGATACACCAAATTTGGTATTGAGTGACATGACTGTATGGCGAACATAAATGACAAGTGGTAATATGGAAATCATGACTTCATGAGCGACATGACTTGCATTCCACGCTCATGGCGCGCTCGCGGCCGTTTCGTTAGTTTGATATACAGCAAATTTGGTATTGAGTGATATGACTGTATAACGAACATAAGTGGCAGGTGGTAACATGAAAACCTTGGCATGCATGTCATCTACATTGCCATTTACATGCCACGCTCATGGTGCGCTTGCGTCCAGTTCGCTAGATTGACATACACCAAAATTGGTATATCGCTACGTGACTGTATGACGAACACAAATGACAGGTCGTAACATGTAAAACATGACATGAAAATTATGTAAAGCATGATTTGCTCCTTCCTGGCTGCTTCGCATTACATCGATTCCCACAGCGCGTGGGATCTGCCGGCTTTTTTCTTTTAGTGTTTTTTTTTTCGCTCTCTCTTTTTGTACTTGTTGTCTAACCCATCGGGGTTATTACCGGCCACGCCGTATTGGTGACTTGTGGGATTTGCTCAAGTTCTGTGGCACATAACCGTTTATGATGATGCTAGCTTTCGGGTGCGGTCATACAATTGACGCCGGGCTAGAACAGCTTCGCCGGGAAAAACTGGCTAATGTCCACATCGCTCCGCCGATCTCTTTTATTCCTTCTTTTCTAGAATTCAACTTAACAAAGGCAGCTTCAAATGTGCGAAAAGAAAAAAAAGTATACATCTATAATATTCACACAGAGCCTCGTGAAACCATGCTGCCACATCATATGCGTCACAAACTTCGCAACACAACCTCGCGTACATCGTCTCGTCTCCCTGCGTTACCCCTCTAGCAAACATGGAACACGTTTTTATCGTACCTCTGAGGGAGGGCATGACTGCGTCCGACCGTTACAACAGAACTAGCCAGGCTTTCCACGCCACGACAACATTTTCCCGCAAAGTGACTCAAAAAGTATTTGTGTGTCTGCTCAACAACCCACGCCCTTTTGAAGCACGTACCCAAACCCTTCTCCCGAGTTCATGTTCCTGCTTGTACATTGTTTTAGCAAATGAAACAATGCGCTCAGAAAGCAAGGAGACTAGACCCTCTCTCTGCTCGCTGCACAGATTGCTGTCTTTCCTAATGACGACATTAAGGCCGTGTCGCCAAAGTTGGTGCATGCGCCATGTGCCGGAGAGCATAGATATGACTAGCGAGTGGGGGTGGCTGAAACAGTTCTTGCTATTCCCAAGTGGGGCGTCCTTTCTAAACCAAGGCCCGGTCACCCTTTGTTTTACTTTCTTTTTCGTTTCTTTTCCCGTGTAATGCGAATTGCTAATGGCTTCTGCAAGACTGCGCATGCATATGAGCGTGGATGGGAAAACAGACTCCCAGGAAAACTCAAGCGCCAGGAGGACACAATGATAGCGACCTCTGGACGAAGGGGTTGAAGCTGTGACCTTTTTTTTTCGTGCAGGGGCGAAGAATATGCAAAAATGCGCTTTGTGTCATCGAAGGTTCTAATGCAATATCCTGAAAAAATCGATATCGCCTGCGGATAACCCTATCCCCCGCTGGGCGGTGTAATATTCTATCCGTGAACTTCAATTACCCTCGGAGAGGGGGCTTAGTTTTGCCGTTGGCGGTGAATACTGTTATTTTCTTTCCACCTGTTAACCATAACTCAAACTTTTCGTTTGCGGGTGTTCTTTTTTTTTTAATCGTGGTCTCTGGAGGAAAATGAGCCGCTTGCTCGGATTTAGAAATGCGGGAAATATAATGAATGCCACAAATATATTCATTTCTGAATGAAACAGGTTCGCGCACCTCGTCAGGTAAACGGCATTAATCTTGTATACGTTCATTTTTTGTTTTGTTTTTGCTGCTGGTTGTACCCTTTCTTTAGATGCATAACTTAAGGTCAGTAGCCGACTGAGTAAAGAAGATTGTTTTATCATTTGATTTTTTTTTATGAAAAGAAACTCTTAAAAAAACGTTCAGCAACCCTTCTACTACCGGAAAAATGTGGGAAAGTGAAGCATGCCTTGTGCGCGCCTGCCCTACTGCTTTTTTTTTTTTTTTGTATCCCACTGCGCGATGTTCTCTCCTAACTTTTTCCTTTCTTTATTGCATGAATAGGACTTCGTCGAGGAAGGAAAGAACGGGAGAGGAGGGAAAGGCAGGGATGTTAACCACTCTAGAAGGACCGGTACGCTACCCTACACCCGCGAAAGGGATGGGTCATCAATAGAAGCCGGATTTTTAGGCACTAAAAAACCGCGTTTTAGGCGCCAAAACTAGGCAGGTAAAACACTGTTTTAGGCCTCCAAAATTGTAAATATAGGCACAATAAATTTTTACATTAATTCAAATTATTTCAAACAGAGACGTACGCGACCTGTATCTACGACAGGAAGCCAGAAAATGTTATTGTTTATGACAGCAGAAAGGCGCCAACGGTTGAACACAGCCATGCATTTCCCGAAGAGTTCGCAGATACGGTCTTTCCTGTTTTTTGTCTAGCATGGCAAGTCAAATGTCCACCGTCAAATGAACACACTCCTGGATATCTTTCTTTTTGGAACGGCTGAGAAGGGCAGTGCAGGAAGAGATAGCCAGACCGCGGAGGGATGCCTCGCATTAGCTGGGTCTAATCGCGTTGGGTCATTTTCTCTCCTGTCGGTGAACAAAAGGGTCCCTTAAAGGGTTTCTCACCAGGTTTGAGCATTTCGAGCTCACAAGCGTAATTAATGCATGCACTGGGCGCTCACGATCACGTCTGCCAAGATTTGCAATGACACGCATCGCGGAAAGACGTGAAATTTCAAACTGAACGCCGCTGGCCCTTCTCGCGGGCGCGCGCCCCATGACGCTCTGACGTCGCTCACAGTATATAGCACGTGACATTGCGAGTATTATTAGAGGTGACGTGTAATTTGTGTAGTCTGTAGTTGAGCAGATGAATGAAAGCGGAAATAAATAATAGAACACAAACAGAATGTGAGCGCGCTTTTATTTTTATTTTTTATTTAGAATCACAGCGAGATGCTATACACTAATCGGCCTCCGTTTCACATGCGTTCGTCTTCTCGCCGTTCTCGCGTCCTGCCGGCGCCAGCCCTGACAACTCTTGGCGTGTTTTTGGTGCATCGTCTCTGACAGCAGTTGCAGCCGTGCGACGCGTTGTATAGCGGTAAGGATACATGATCCGGGCCAGCCTCTCCAAACATATGCGCACTGAGGAATCCATCCCGCAAGAACAGGCAATACACAACCGAGAATGCCGAAACGACACAACATTGATGGCATACAGATACTGCTCGGGCGCGTCATGCGCACGTGACCTTGCATGCACATGACGTGTTGATGCGGATGCGTCATACGATCTTCCGGCTCCGATACCGAAGAGGGCAGGAAAGGAATTAGGCTTGCGATGGCTACACAGGGCGATTGGCAAGGGTTTCAAGTTTGCTTCTTCGTACCATGGTCGTGACTCGTAACCAACCAATTTGAAAAATTATCGTGGTACACTGCTCTTCATTGGGCACGCAACAGCTTCCAGTGTCTAAGTACAATTCCTTCTGTGACCTGGTGAGGGGCCCTTTAAGAAGTAAATTACAAACAAAACAAAAGCCGCGTGCACATCACATTTTTCTTTCTCTTGATCCACACTCTCCTTTACCCTGGCGGCTATCCACGGTTTTGAATTCATTCTGCACCTTTCCGCGATTACACAGAGGGACCTCCTATTCCCCTTCCCACCGCCACAACCAGGCCTTCAGGGCGGTTCTTCAATTCCCTCGGCACATCCTCGGCCATGGACGCCACTCTCCTCTCCTTTTCCTATATTTATTTCTCACTCCTCATTTCCCCGAAGACGCTGAGACGTGCTCCCATTTAGGGCTGCAGACATGGCGTCGTTTCCTCTTCTCCAACCGCTCGCACCATGTCGACGCTGTCGCGTGTGGTGGACGCCACGTCCCACTTCACTGCTGCTATCGGTTGTTTTTCGGAAGTTGGTTGAACTAGAGAACTTGGTTGAACCTTGTAGAGTTCGGAAAGGTCAATCTTGCCCTGTGACATGAATAACGGTCACAAACCGCACTCGAAAACGAAATTTGAGCTTAAATAGTGTTCATATAGGCGCCGATTTTGAAAATAGGCATTTATAGGCACTTATCGGTATTTAGACATGAACGCCGAAAATAGGCATTTATAGGCACTATAAAAACACTATCAAAGCCCTTCTTAACCTCTAATTCATGCTCATATATCAAAGTGGCACGATAGGAACGCAAAAGGAAAAAAATAGGCATTTGCCTATAATCCGGTCTCTAGTCATCAACGTGTCCTATCACAGAGCTAGACCTGCCGGAACCCACGTGCGAGCAGTGAATTAAGTAAGGCTGAGAGCTGGGCTAGTTGGTAACTGATCATTATACCGTACGATGGTCCTTCTTGTCCCATTTGTCCTTGTCCAAAGTGCGCTGCTTCACCATACAGTATAATGAGCAGTGAATTGGCGTGGAGCAACATCAGCGTCTGCACTGGACTCTATTTATTAGAGTTGTACATTCTCTCTCTCCACGTGCTTAGCAATACTTGAGTTGCTACAAGCAACAACGACGAAAATGAGGAGGCGAACGCCGCCAGCTCCGGTGTTTCCTGAGTCTCCGCACCACTAGTGTGTAGCTAACCCCAATTTTTATTCAATAAAGTTGAGAGCAGGGCTAGTTGGTGACTGATCATTATAGCAAGCGATGTTATTAACATTAAATTCGAAGCGTTTCTTAGCAAACCAAAGCCACATCAAGCGTTTCTATCTATCTATCTATCTATCTATCTATCTATCTATCTATCTATCTATCTATCTATCTATCTATCTATCTATCTATCTATCTATCTATCTATCTATCTATCTATCTATCTATCTATCTATCTATCTATCTATCTATCTATCTATCTATCTATCTATCTATCTATCTATCTATCTATCTATCTATCTATCTATCTATCTATCTATCTATCTATCTATCTATCTATCTATCTAGCTAGATAGCTAGCTAGCTAGCTAGCTAGCTAGCTAGATAGCTAGCTACTAGCTGGCTAGCTAGATGGCTAGATAGCTAGCTAGCTAGATGGCTGGCTAGCCAGCCAGACGCCCACGTCGGCGTTCTCGTGGTCGCCTCCTTAACTTAGCATTCACCAAAACTGGCATAGGAGGGTATGAGGAAATGAAGAACATGACCGTCTGGATATGAAAGGAATCACGCGATAACCCTGACGTGCGCGTCATGAAATCTTTTTCACTAGTCACGTGTGGCACATACCCATACACCACGGGCTGGTGCACGGGTATGTGCCACGGAAGCTGTCCCGCTGATTCAATTTCTTCCCTAGAACTCAGCGACCGTCCTGCGCACATCTAACGAGATTCGATTAACGTCAGTTTCACAATCTCAGTGTTCGTACATACGGGCCGCGCGCGTTCAAGCTGCGCACGTGGTTAACTCGGAGTGCTCCAGGTATATCGCCAACATTCTCCCAGCATCAGTTAGTTATTCAGTTTGGAGAAGTGATCTTCTTTTGTCGTGGCTTCTTCCTTCATAAAGCTCTAACCCCAAGGTTTACCACAGTCGCCTGAGGACCAGTAAATTTTCAGGCAAGCTTTACAAGTGATTCAATTTTGGTCCACTTTGCTGCGATTGCGCAAAACATGAACATTTTTCATGCGTACTGAATGATATCCTTGGTAGGCCTCCTTTAAACTAGAGTGCTCTAAGTATAGCGCTGGACGAGTGCCTTCTTGAATGGCATCTAGTCGTAGAATGGGTCTCTCTGGCTACCTTAACACCGAAGACAGGCGTCGTTTAGATTTCCGGGTATTTTGTGCGGAGCGATTTCTTCCCCTTCTCTGGACCCCTCGTCCCTCCCCGCTACGCTTCGAATAAGCAGCCTCTGGTACCTTTTTTGCCGGAATTATGTCACTGTTGAAATCCTTTCGCAAGGTTTCGAAACTGAGCAACCCTTCACTGAGATCGTACAACTGCGTTATTCCCAATCGCATCTATTCAGTGCACTGGCGAGCTTGGAGTTCGAAGGGAGTCGGACCAAGTTTCGAGTATTGGCTTTGTTGAAATTACTTTTTACAGAGCTCTATGATTCGTGGGTAGGGAGGGGGGGGGGGGGGATAATGTCTTACGGGTAATGCCCAGCAATATCAAGTGATAATTATTGCGTGATCGTCATGAACACCATCGTTCTTTTTATTTACTTCATGTCTATGCTTGATGAAGTCCTTTCCCAGTGATCTCCAACTTAACCAATCTAAGGTGAATGAAATGCGAATTAAGGTTAATAAAATAGAATCACTAGTAAGTTAGGGTGAATTAAAGGGGAATCCCACGTAAGTTAAATATAATTGCAGGTGCATCAAATGGTATAAAGCTAACTGCAGTGAATTTAAAGTGCATTCAATGCTGTAATGAGCAAGGTGAATAAAATGTTATGTAATGATTGCCTCAGGAGAGCAGCTTTTGCCTGTATAGGGAGCGTAATCTAAGGAAGCTAAGTTCGTGGAACTCTCACACACTCTGCTAATATATATATATATATATATATATATATATATATATATATATATATACATACATACATACATACATACATACATACATACATACATACATACATACATACATACATACATACATACATACATACATACATACATACATACATACATACTACTAGTACTAAGATAGAGAGGTAATGAAGCATCGCAATCAAGCATAAACACCAAGCTTTAATTTCAAAACACCTTGTATACTACATATTTCTTTGATTAGCTGAGGCATTAAGGCAGTTTCTGCACCTCTGTATTCAAAATGCCGTGGCTTCAATGCTCACCTAAATGTGTAACTTATCTCATCACAAGGGGGGCACATGTTTCCTGCAGAAAAAGCGAGAGCCTGCTTCTGCCGTTTAGCGCCAATGAGCTGCACACAATATGGTAGTTGGGCCTTGTGGCTTCTTTTTCACGACAAGACAAAGCTGCTGGCATTAGGCGTTGCTCCACGCACCTTTCTGTGCCCATCGCTGTTCTTTTTCGCAACCTTCTTTCTTCTCGCTTAGTTTGGTACGCCATAATCCTACCGCTTCCAAAGGAATACCACTTCCGGCCTGTCTCTTCTATTCGCGGACGCAGCCCACGCGTCACTCCCCCACTTGGCGACACTAGACTTTGCCGATGACGAAGCATCTTTTCCTTCTTTTTTCTTTTGTTCTTACCGTTAGCGCTCGCCTCGCTAAAGCCGAAAAATAACGAGAAATCCTTGCTTCTTTTCCGAGCAGCTCATTGTGTTGCCGTCCGTTATAGTTGTTTTTTGAATGCTTTTACTTCCTGGGTCATCTGGTTTCCGGTTACGCAACTGTACACGTGTGCTCTCAAAAGGCTCTTGGACACCGCAACGAGTTAAGTATAACAGTAGAATAACCTGTTCAGCCTGAAACGTAACCCGCTTTGTATTGCGTGCGGGAAAGAAAAAACACATGCACTTCTGTTCCGCGAAACTACTGGGAAAAGAAAACAAAAAAACATCTAGGTTTCTCGAGAACAAAGCACCTTCACATTTGAAGAAAATAATTTTTTTTTCTCTGTTGGGATTTTTTTTTGTTTTTGACGCGTTGAAAGAGGGCGCGTGCCTCGAGGGAACGTGTGGAAAGACTGAGCGGCAGACCGGAAATGAACTGACGGCGGGGTCCGTATCATCTCCGTCAGCTCTTGGAATTGCTGGGGCCTTCACCAGTAGTCGTCTACTAGTGATTTTGTCGCGGCTGCCTCTGAGTCCGTTGTTCTTCTTTTTAAATCGTTTCATCTCCAAGTAGTGCTCGATGCATCTGAGCACGTCTAATTCTAACATCTGTTTCGTTCTGTCATACATTGGTCACTGTGAAGAAAATCAGGGACGATGTATTACGGCTTTGTTGTCCAGCAATTAATAAAAAATGAGGCGACCTTAACACAATACTTCAGGGTGTCACAGAGGCACTGGCACTGACTGTCGTGGTAAACAGGCGATTAACTGTGAGCCCTATTCTTCGTTTGCTTCCCAGCCAGTGTAGTGATCCTTGCCCACCTCCTCTCATTATGATGACGTCGTCATGCGGTGTCATCGTAGCGTCATCCTGACGTCACCAATCTTGGCGATCTGTGACGCAGTCGCGATGTCACTGATCAAGCGCTAATCTCTTTTTGCATCGTTCGTGTTAATGCCGACCCTTCCGAGTGACTGCAAGGGACATAAGGAAACTTGGTTATGACCCACGATACACAATGTGCGTGTGCGTGTGCGTGTGTGTGTGTGTGTGGGGGGGGGGGGGGGGGGGGCTTCCCTAGTTGTTCTATCTTACTGTGATGTTAAAATCTGCCCCAAATATTGTATTTAGTCGCGAGTTCTCCCCAGATCTCTGCTGTCTATAATCGACCCTCGTGTTACTATCGAATACCGAAATAACTATTTTTTTCTTTCTGGAAAAAACCCTTGGTCAGAGATGTTTCATGCACTTCACCGAAAAAAGCAACATAACTTAAAGTGCAGCTTCAGTAGCTGCACAAATGAGAAGCACGATATACAAGTTGAGCGGTGCCTTTTTACATTCTCCCCTGAAAAGTAAGCTCACCCCCCCAATAATAGTGTCAATGAACGGAGGCAGAGAAAAAAATTCGCTGCACGTGACCTATTTGGCGTGATGACAGGCCCAGTATGGCTTCCTTGGAAGTCAGTAGGGAGTGGCCTGCATTTTTGGTAGCGTAGCCCACGCTAAATTATTCAGGAGACGGCAGACATGTGGAAGTGCTTCCGGCGCACAACATATGTTAATGGTCACGCCGTTCGAAAAAAAAACAAAAAAATAAATTAAGTAAATAAAGATACAGTTGTGGTACAGCTTCACGCTGGTCTGGAAGAGACGTAGAACATCCGGAATAGTTGAACCTAGTTAGAATGACCACAACCAGATACTTCCCGATAGAGCTTAATGTTCGTCTTGAGAAGATGTCGATGACGGGCCGTAAAGACGCGAGATCATAAACAAACGCGTAAACGACGAATGCGTACTTCTGAACTGCAGATGAATACTCCGGAATATTACATGGTAGGAGTGGAGATAGCGAACGCGTTCCCTAGTGTCATCAAACCTGCACGAGCAAAAGCCCGGGGAATTGATACAGATGCGATGAGCTGCAGCGCTGAGACGGCATAACGGAACAGCGGCTTAGCGTGGTAGCACGTCGTTTTCTGGTGCCGGAAACATGCTGCACGAAGGAAAGCAAATCCTCTTACTTGGCTTCTTCCTGTTTCTGCAGGTTCAGAAGCAAGTATGGCAATGTGATCCTTTCGGTGGGCCGGAATAAATTTAATCTAGCGAGAAAAGATGAGTTCGTGTAAAATTTCCATGGAATGACTCCTGTGCCCTGGTGCTGTTGGAGGCAGAGAATATGATATACCACAGCAAGGGGTGTTGATATAAAATTACTATGGGATGACTCCTATAACCAAATGTTGTTCGTGGTCCCGAATACATTTCATATACCATGCCGAAAAACCTTCATACAAAATGTTTATTGAATATGTCTTCTGCCCAGGTGTCAATGGTGGTCGAGAATAAACTAAATTACTATGATGTCTATGATGACTATGAAATGACAATGATGTCTTTGGGAAAGCCAGCTTGACATAATGGCATTTCCCACCACTAACAGCAAAGAGGTTTACACTAACAGGTAGGCACATCAACCACCTTGCTATTGTTAAACAAACAGCAACAAAGTGAACGACAACACAGAACGTTTACCTAAATGAAAAAGAAAATATTCCTGGAATCAACATTTGGCGAAGCACATCAAGTCTACTGGTGGTCATACTGACCTTTTGACAATAACTACGTGCAACGTGATTATGTCCCTCTCCCTCCTTTTTATTCTGCCCCTCTTTTAGACACTTTATCCCTTTCCCCCAGTGCAGGGTAGCAAACCTAATGCGCGTCTGATTTACCTACCAGCGTTTTCTTGCTTTCTTTCTCACTAAGAACATGTTTAAATATAGTCCCTGGCATCCGCTCTAGCACACCTTGACAATGGATCGAAACCATTCTTGCATGTCGTCGACACAAGATATCACAACTGAAGGCGACGAAGACACTAATGAGGTATTTAAAGCAAACGGACATGGACAAGCGGTTGTGCCAGTGATGTCGCGTACCCCGCTAGAGTCTCAGACAGTGAATGACTGTGCTTACTGTGTTATGTGCTGGCTTTCTCTCCCTTTCCTCTCCATCTTTTAATCTCCCCCATCCTGTTCACATGTGTAGGGTAGCGAACCGGTTGTGGTAATTTCGTTAACTTCCCTTCTTTTCTTTCTCTACTATTTCTCCTCTCAGACTCTCTGGAGTAAACAATGGGCGCAATAACCACATAGGGAAGATGGTACTGAAAAGGAAAGATGTCGTGCTCCGGTGCAGTGCATAATACATTAGCCTGATCACTGACAGTGCAGCCGACGAAACGGAACGCCAATTGAGGTCACTGGCTATAGTCGATTCTGAAAGGTCAGTCCCCTCCCGAAGCAAAAGAGGTCGATGACACTCGCCCAGAAGTCGGCAACCGTCAGAGCTACCTACAATCACGAATAACGCGAGACCACAGCATGAATACGTATATCCGGAGTGATGCAGCATTCCTGCCGACACCGGACTGCGTCGACAAACAGGTACTGTGTGGGGTTGCGGGAGCGCGGTTCGTTGGATAAGGCGATCAATATGCGCCGTCGCGAAGCCGAATGTAACGTTTTGGCAACGGTGTGGTTTCGGGATGGCACGCAAGGAACTGAAGGAAGTGCATAGGTATACACACATAGAGTGCATATCCTACGCTGTATTCTTCCCACGAAGAAGTCCAGAATGGTTTTTGTGTGTGTATGTCTGTGTGTTGTTATGCATTGAGAGTGGCATTTTTCGTGACGTAGTAATAACAACATGCACAGGCTGACAGTGCAATCTTATTCAATACTCAACCGTAGCAGCAAGAACTCTCTCAACAAAAAATCACAACAACGACAATAACGTCAACAACGAGCAGACACCAACGTTTTGGCGTCACGCTATTGGCAAAAGATGTTATACGCATGAAATCACGAAAAGAAACAAAGCAATACACTTAAGCCAAAAGATATGGCAAAAATATACAGAGGAATTCAAGATGGTTCCCCTTCAAGCTAAGTGTTATATGATGATAGGTCCACCTATTAAACCATCGTTCTTCCCTCCTATAAAATCTGTTTGAAAGTAAGCGCTTGCGTATCGTTTTGCCTGGTCCTCGTTTATGACGGGGTGCAGCGGCTACCTTCATTCGATCATTGTTTGCCAACTTGGTCGAGCTAATACCGCTCACGATGGTAATTGAGCAATTTCTTTGGTGTTTCTTTACATATGGGAGCTTACTCTTATGTTGATGACGATGGCCCTGATGACTTCCTACATCACTGGAGTTCTCATTGCGTTCAATTATTCGCTAAGAAAATGTAAAGGATAACTTCATAAGTGTGCTCAGTTTTCAGCGCCCATGTAATGTACTCACTTTCCTATAGCGACGACCTGCAGTGGAACGTGATATAACATGGCTCTACATCCCGATGCTTGTTTAATACAGGTACAAATGGTTTGATACACGAGAAAGGTTTTCATCTTGTGACAACTGCATTATATCACAGGTATTTTATAGTTACTACGATTTGTTGTCACTATGTTGCCCACGTGTAATGATTCATCTTTATGAGGACTAGCGACGTTATTAGGGACGTTATCATTTGCATTTCGGACATTTTTTCTTCCCTTACATTAATACGGTCTTACTTAAAATGTCTATTGCATGCGTAACGCATCATTTGATGTGTGATGTTACTGCGAGAAAGTTATTTGACACAGTTTTCTTTACTTTTTTAGTGTTAATATGAAAACACTGTTTCACAGTTTTGAGAGCGCATCTCATTGAGCACGCTCCCGCGTTGAGCGGCGTCGCCATTGGTGGCTGGCGTCGGCGTAACCGATAGCGGGAACGAGGACGAAAGAGAGCGAACGCGGTGTCCGTCGTTATCATGAGCCTCTGGCGTCTAACCTCGCTTTCTTCCTTCGTCACGTTCGGTGGCCTCTCACCCGGAGTTTGTGCGCATGCAGGGCTGGCACGTGCACTGTAGCTGGCTTCGCTTGTCGTAACGTGGCATGTCGGCTTTTCGCTTGGTTCACGACGCCTGCAGTGCACAGAGTGGTGTGCGTAGCGCTTGAGCACTGGCAGTTTCTGTGGCAATATGAAACGAATGTTACATTGCTACAACTGAGGATAGCCGACACTTGAAACAAAGTTGGCCTACCCCTACACGAAGCTGCGCTCAGAATTCACGTTAGGCACTATCGTAATCTTCGGGGAATTTTTTGTTAATCGCCCTCTTCTGTTACTCTCGGTGTTACTGTGAGAAAGTTGTCAGTTGTGTGCTCGACCCCTTCGAGAGCTCGGTAGTAGCCAGCGTCTTATTTGTGCGCCAATGTCTCCTCACATTATATCATTTAAAAAAAAAGAAAAAAAAACATAGGATGTCATCATGGATGAAAACCCTCGGGATATTCGAAGCTGACGAAAGTTGCAAAATGAAGTTCCTGAAAATCGCATATCCGAAGTAAAGATGAAGTCGAGAGTTTGGCGGAATCTCGCCAGGCAGGGGAATCACAAGGACGAAGAAAACACAGTGCCGACCAAAGTAAAAATATATTCTTAAAAGTGTGTTTCGGCTCCCACACGGGGCCTTGTTCAAAAACACAAGGCTCCCGTGTGGGAGCCGAAACGTCCTTTTAAGAATATATTTTTACTTTGGTCGGCGCATTGTTTTCTTCGTCCGAAGTAAAGATGCGAGCCAGCGAATGGACACTTTGAAATATAATACGCCAACTATGAAAAGGCGTCATTGGGAAAGATACGTTCACCCATCGCAACTTCGGCCATCCTGTCTGAGGCAACTTGTTCCCGTTCATACAGCCACCATTGCACAAAGCCGAAGGAAAAATTATTAGGAACGGGTTGGTTTCGTTGTTCACCCGTACTTTATCAAAAGAATATGGGTTCATGGCTTCCTTTTTTTTTTTTTTTTCGTGAGAGTGCTTTGAAGTGAACAAATACCCAGCGGAAATCGAATAAGAACGGCGCCTTCGGCAAAGCACGGTGTGTTGAGGATAGTAATAAAATGACTTGCCGAGTTAGCAGCCGCAACAATGCATTACCTAACATCTCAGTCCAGTCGCGAAGTCCCTAGACGGTTGCCGGTATTTGACACCACAATTTTATCATCATGCCATGACCGCTATCGAATCATTTGTCAGGCCATTGAAAAGGGGTGCAATGTGTTACCCTCTCGTGTTTTTTTTTATTTCAGACATAACTATGGAATAAACTTAGATTTCATTGTGATAGGACGTTATTTCATCCCGTATCGTATGGCTTGTTAGACAACTTCGGACAATATGAACAACTGGTATTTGAGATAAGACACCTCATTCATATGTCACTTGAGAAGGGGCACCAAGTGACATTGCAATGGTTGCCAAGTCACTGCGGCGTGATTGGCAACGAACATGCCGACTGTGCTGCCCGGTCAGCTTTGCAAGGCGACAAGGAAGAGGCTATACCCCTTTCAAGGTCTGATGCTGCGGCCATGCTTCAAAGGATGGCAAAGGATATCGCAACACTGAATGCACCAAGAAGCCAAAACTATCGGCAACACCACCTAAACGCGTTGCGGCGATTTCAAATACCAACGGGACTCAACCGAAGAGAGGCCACTCTGCCCTGCCGCTTATTGCTTCGAGTGGCTTTCACGAAGTCGTATTTGTTTCGCATAGGGATGGCCCACAACGCTACTTGCGACGCCTGCGGTACCGAGGAGACTTTGCAGCATATCTTCTGCGACTGTCCTCTGTACACTGTGCTCTGTCCTCTGTCTGCGATCGTCTCTGTACGCTGTGCAGAGACGATCCCTCTCATCCGCCCTCGCTCGTCTCGACAACAGAACGATGACGCTAGAAACTGTTCTCCAGCCATCAAGAATTCAATCAACGAAGGCATTACTGAAATTCCTAAGGACAACAGACTTGCATGAGCGGCTGTAGACTCTTAATGATGTCGTACACTGCACAAGACTGCCGCTCTGCGCTGTGATGTTATGTGTGTGCGTGTGTGCTCCTCCTCCTCTTCCTCTCTTTCTTTACTCTTCTTTCGATCTCTCCCATCCGTTCCCCCTGTGCAGGGTAGCATACCGGTTATGCCAAACTGGTTAACATTCCTGCCTTTCCTCTCTCTTGTTTTCCTTCCTTCGGACCACTGTTCTTCTTTTTTAGTAGTTTCTAATATTTTAAGCAGGATTTGATTGGAGCGCGCAATTCTCTTTTTTTTTTTCTGGTTGTTACATCAACAAAATACTTCATCTCACTTAACGATGCCGCTATTCTGACATCAAGATACTTGTTTATCGTGTTATTTTAGGCCTCGGCATATTTCACCTATTTGTATAGATGTATTGGACGAATGATACGATTTAGGCGTCCAACTGGCAGGCGTAGACGTAACTGCTCTATACTACTGTACTCATGTTAACGATAATCACAGCGCAATGCAGTATTTTGCAGTGCTGTACAGACACATAGTGTTCCACTACAAATGGTCATTTTTCGATGGAGGCGAAAATGCTTGATGCCCATGTACTTAGATTTAGGTGCACGTTAAAGAACCCTAGGTGGTCAAAATTTGCGGAGCCCTCCACTACGGCGTATCTCATAATCATATCGTGGTTCTGGGACGTTAAAAATCCAACAGTTATTAGTATTAGCAAGTGGTCGTACTCTCACACCTGCAAGCCTTAACAAATGCTTACATCCTTCTATCAGGTACTGGTAGCCCAACCTGCCTACATCATCACTACAGGCTGAAGGATACCTTCCTTCACTTGATATTAGACGCTGTGAAAGCTTATCGCAAAATTATATGTGGTAGTGTCCTGGAAGGCCCGTACACCAGATAACGTAAACGCTTTCAGACTTGAGGCGTATACCGCGTCTTCCCGCGGAAGGCCACGTAGGCAACGGGACACAGTTTGTTTTACGGACGAAGCTCCTTAGGGTGTGGGTCTGTCCCTCCTCTGTAGTAGTAGTAGTAGTAGTAGTAGTAGTAGTAGTAGTAGTAGTAGTAGTAGTAGTAGTAGTAGTAGTAGTAGTAGGTAGGTAGGTAGCCACGTATAGTGGAATGTACCCGCTCCACGTGATAAAGATGACGATGACGTAGTATAGTGGAATGTACCCACTACACGTGATAACGATGACGATGACGCTGATGACCATGAAGTATAAGCGCGTTCCAGACCACACATTCTCTTTCTGCCATGGATGAAAACGATCGAGCTTCGCCCACTCATCATCATTGACTTCGTGGATATGGCGTGATTTTTTTTAATGCGTTGTAACCTCGTCTCAAGGACGCCGCGCCGTCGTGGCAGTGAGGAAAAACATCGCCCACGCCTCGAAGTAACCACGGCGACGACCTTTGGTAAAGTTAAAAGGTCTTCTTCTTGTGGTGTCACTATGGCACAAACTTTAGAGAACGTCACCTTTCTTTCGATCTTTCCTTCTTTCTCTCTTTTTCTTTCTTTGTCCCATTTTTTTTTCTTTTTTTGCTATGCGAGTAAAGCCTAGCGCTTATCTCCAAACTCGCCATTGACGGTGACTCTGTTCTCGTAAAATACGAGCGTTTCAGTCGTGCAGATTCTTGCTCTGCTAAGGTATTTTTCCTTGTAGAATTTATGTACAGTTTTTTTCTGCGATATTTATGTCGACTGCACAACATTCTCGGTGCTTTGCTGCTTGAGCCTGACTCAAGATAGCTGTAAATACGGTCACTACTTAGTACGCGTAGTTTGCGATGCATTAAAAATTCCTCCCTCTATTTACGTCAAACTGATATTTAAAGCTTTCAGGGTTGTGGGTATTTATGTTGTTCGAATCTTGACGTCACTGTGGGCAGAACTCGCACGAGCGAAACTCTAGTCTTTTATACATGTCGAACATAGACCGCGACTTGAATGGACGTGTGATGAAAACTGGTGCGTTGAAAGAAAGTGCTGTTAAATCTATATACTTGAATATAATTAATGCGCTCAAATATGACGAATACTAACCGAGTTATGTAATTTTTTCTGTGAAATCTTGATGATTTTTATGTTGTTTTGTGTTTGTCGGTAACATTTTGTAGTTTGTCTGTGCGTGAGCCAAATAAAATGCCTTGCGTATATATATATATACCTCCACCAATATGTTACGGGGTATGTAGCGTATATGGTACAGGGAAAGACACCGGCAAGAGTCAAGATGGCTGACCAACACACACTCGCGCCTATCGGACTCTCAGGCTCTTCGTCTTCGTCCACTTCATTCCTCCGTGACAATATATATATATATATATATATATATATATATATCAACTTTCTTTCCGTCAAGTGCCGCTGTAGCCAGGTCTAAGCGATAGAGAATGTGAACACCAGCATTTTTTACTATAATACCACTGAACGAGCGAGTTGAATGATGTTGCGAAAAAGACATCCTGAATGAATTTCGGAAAGTTTCTTCCGCCACTGAAAAGAAAGCTGTTTCCCCGAATGAGCGGAATTCTCCCATACAAAAAAAAAATGAACTTGACTTAAACAGCACTCGAGATGTCGAATCTCACGCAAAGGCTACCTATTTCGTGTTACTTAAATGCTCTCTTTTTTTTCCCCCGAACTTCAAATTATAGCTACTGCTATAGTCATTCTAGCGTGCACCAATCACAGCGATAGACGCACGTTCGCTTGGCAATGAAGTCTCTAAATGCTAATGAATCTATTATCCAGCCAAAACTAGATTACCTTTCTTTGACACCTATTACCAGAGTACGTCTCAAGGCGACATTCCTTATTTTTTTCCCCTTGGCTTCACTTCTCCGCATATCTCTATAAGGTACAAGCGCCACCACTCTGCACTACGGTAGTGATCTTCTAAGCACTGTTCCGGGACCTACGCAAGGCACGCAGGCCTGTATTACTGGAACTAGACGGGTGACTTGCGGCGGCAATTCGGAGCTTGCTAAACGACTTTGTAAGTCGATAACGAAATTGAGAAATCGTTAGCATGCATTGTGCAAGTCGGAGCCAAAGTCGTAACGGTTCATTAGCTGTGCGTTGATTCAGGCTTCTGAGAACGACTTGTCATCTGATCGAGGAAGTCTAAGATAATTACTTTTTGTGCGTTCACGATTTCCGCCCACGTTGCGTTCCACTGCTTGGTTACTGTTCCATGAACACTGCAGTCATAAATCAGTTCGCAGTTCGGTTGAACCTCGGTGAAAGAGAAGTACAGCCTTAGGAACACTGAATCCTAGAGCAATGCAGCAGCTCAACTTTCCTTGTAAATAGTATGTATTGACTAGTCCATGTTCTCACTGTATAGCAGTTTAGCTCGCCGTTTTCCATTTATTTTCTGAAGAGCATTGGAAGACACACTTAAATGTGTTTTGTAGTCATGCCGGTTTCGCTTACCCCTTTCTTTACTTCCTTTCCGTTGCAATATTCTTCTGAAAGTTGTTGGGAGTATGCTTACCTGAAGCAAACAAACAAAAAAGAAAAGAACATGTCAAATTTTTAAAGTCCGGTGCTCGCAGCAGTTTCGCTAGCTTGATATTCACCAAAATTGGTATTACGTGACGTGACTGTTTGACGAACATAAATGACATGTACTAACACGTAAATCACGACACACATGCTATGTACAGCATGATTTGTTCTTTGCTGCCTGCTTCGCATTGCATCGATTCCCACAATGCGCGGGATCTGCCGTTTTGTTTTTTTTTTGTTTTTTTTTTCAGCTGGCGAGAAATGTGTGTTCTACACTAAGGTTGCTAGGTTTCACTGAGGCACTGTGGATTTGTAGATGAAGATGCATGTCACCTTCTTATGGACTGCCCACGCCATGACACACCGAGACGCCGTCTTAAATCAGAACTATTGGCATTAGACCGCAGACCGTTCAGTATCAAGAAACTTCTGGGCCCGTGGCCAACCGGAGCTTTACAGAAGTACGCTCTAAAAGCGCTAAAACGTTTTTTAGAAGACAGCGGAATTGCTGGCAATTATTAAGAAATAAAGAACTTATATTCATATAATCACATGTCTTACTTGTAATACGCACTATTATATGACAGGCATCATATATGTGTGCTGAAGTGCATGTGACTGTTATGTCCACATGAACGAATTCATCCCCATAAGGACTAGACGTGTTGACTGCTGTGTTGAGCCGGTGGGACTCAATGATGACCAGATACATCATCAGAGACATTATTCATTGGCATTCGGACATTTTCTTATACGTTGTGATGGTGTTGTTATGTGCGTGTGAGTGTGTTTTTACATGTGTGTGCTCTTGTGTTTTATTTTCCATGTACTGCTCTTTGTTTTTCCTTTGTTAAGATGTATATTCAGTACTCACCCAAGGGCAAAGGAGTAGCCGGCGCCTGACTTGTGCGCCAACATCTCCTTATATATCATATCAATGAAAAAAAAGGTTGCTAGGTTTCCTGCATAGCGTATAGTCCCATATATTCGCAAGACAGTCTTCTTAGCTACACAGATTTGTATTGAATAAATAAATGAAGTTTACTGAAGGTTAGTCCGGCAGTTTCGTTCAGACTGGGCGGGGAGAAGAGGGCATTAACCCATGTCCCATGCCAGCCACCGCTGATGATGATGGCGGTGCCTCATGTACCAGTTTTCTTTTCTTTAAGATACGGGGACGGCGAAAGTAATGGCATACCATGGGAAACTGTAGCCGACCCGTGGCAAAAGAGCCGTCGATCACAATGCGGCATTTCTTGGAATATCGGACCGAGTTTTACGTAATACATCAAGACGCGTTTCTTGCGTAAGAATCTTGCGCAGAGCGCTGCATTTACTTGCGAATGCCCCCCCCCCCTATCACTGGTTCCACCAGAAAAAAAGATAGGCAATGCAAACCATTATCTTTATCGAACCGGGCGAACCGGGAATACAAGAAATAATAAACATGATTCTGTGGGGTTGTGCATTTCTAATAGTATCTGGGGTTTAACGTCCCGAAACCACGATATGATTATAGGAGACGCCGTATTGGAGGGCTCCGGAAATTTCGACCGTCCGGTGTTCTATAATGTGCACCGACATCGCACAATACACGGGCGTCTAGCATTTCGCCTCGATCGAAATGTGACCGTCGCGGCCGGGATCGAACCCGCGACCTTCGGGTCAGCAGCCGAGCACCATAATCACTGCTCCACCGCGGCGGACGGGGTTGTGCATTTCTTACACGATGTATTGTGGCTTCTGTTGCGCGTGTAATTCTCCACGCTGGCTCTGATTAACCGTGCCACTGGACGTCGTATCAAAGACAAGCGAACGTGGGTAGCTAACGACGAAATCGCCCAAGTTTCTGCGTCTCCAATCGTCGCGACTGCTCCATGAGAAGTTGGTTGATACAGAACGGCCGAACGTGCTGCCATGTAGCTAATGACTAATTATGGTAAACGCCTTCGTTTCAAAAATGAAATCGTGATGAACTTTGGACGTCCTTGTAGAGGCAGATTACGATGTAAGCGGCCGATAAAAGGCTTTAACTGGACAGAGCTGAAGTGAGCACTGCGCGGGTGCTTAGAGTGAGAATGGTGACCCTTCATCAGTAGAAATAGTCCGCTCAGACGTTCGAACTCGCACAAAAAAGTGTGATCTTCAGTGAAAATGAAACAGTATATTTCTAAGTTACCAACATTATTACACCCCCCTTACTTATCAATACAATCGATCAGTAACATCGTTTGAGAAGAAAAAAAAAAGAACATGGCTGTTGCTTTCGAATAATCTGAGGCGAACTTATTTGGGACCGCATGGCACTTATGACGATATCAATAATATTGACATTCTCGACGGGTCTTT
The DNA here is from genome assembly GCA_030522465.1 of Rhipicephalus appendiculatus. Lineage (NCBI taxonomy): Eukaryota > Metazoa > Arthropoda > Arachnida > Ixodida > Ixodidae > Rhipicephalus > Rhipicephalus appendiculatus. The sequence goes on along the minus strand of JALIZH010020705.1, from coordinate 45,029 downwards.
GCCATCGCTGTCTTGTTTCGTATAAAGTCCAAATTGATGACACCACCTCGCTCATCGCATGCTCTACTTGCGAGCGCCAGTGACGGATGCGGCTGAAGTAAAGGTGAAACAAGCCGGCCATCTCCGTCGCACGGAGGGCGCATGCGATAACATCATCCCGAGTGCGGGGCCTACCGTTTCTTGCTTTTCAAGTAGAGAGCAAACGCCCCAGTTGTCTTTCGTCAGGTGAAGGAGCATGGATGCCATAGGAGGGAAAGGGGGGGGGGGGGGAGGCTGCGTCGCTCGAGCAGCAACTGCGAACTTCGAAAATAAGGGAGCGGTCGCCAGCGCTGGCACGCACGCTATCTCGGTAGACATCAGAAAACGTCTCTTATACCCTTTTACGGGCTGAGATGACACCGCTTACTTGACGTTGAGAGGACAAACAACACGAGAACCGCTTCTGTCACTGGAGTGACCACTTCCTCTTACATTAGCGCATTCTAGAGATACGCGAGACCGGATCTAAATAGCCTTACTTCGTATAACATTGCACATTGTGGCTCTCGCAATCATTGCTTAGCGGTTGCGGCGAAACTAGGATTCTTTTTTTTATGTGGAAGCTCTTATACTTTTTACATTGTGACATGCTTCATGGCATTGAAAAACGAGCAATGAGATATTTTTCCCCCCTTGGCGTACGCCACCGTCAAGTTGTCACCATAACGTCACAGATCTTCTTCTTCCGGACAAAATATATTGCGTGTCGTGCGGAGAAAGCGGAGTGGACGGCGTAATGTTACGAGAATTTCTGGGCATGCTTATACAGGCTTATATTACGTATACTGTTGCATGCATGTCATTTTCTGTTTGTGCTGTGTATGTGAGTTTGCATGTGCGGGTGCATTATTTTCCGTTTGAGCAGTTGTACTGCTCGACGCGACTGCTGTCGTCATCGTGCCGCGCTTACTTATCAAGGAGATAGCGACTTGGCTTTTCATCTTCCCAGAATTACGGAACCCGTTCTTTTGAGCTCTGCAGTCCTGTCTTCACATTCTTTACCTCTCTTATGCTTTCCTCCTTAATATCATCAGCCTCCATTTTTCACCTCTTTATCCTCAAACGTAGGCACTCACTCCAAACCTCTTTCGACAGCTCTCACCAGACTGCGTCGTCTTTCCTGTATCCGTTTGTTGTCTCGTAGGCCCAAATGCTCCTTTTGTATGAAATAATAAACACGTTTCTATTCGCGGTGGGTTTGTGTTTGATACCCACACGTTCTCCTGCAATTTTCACGACATATGTTTTGTTTTTGCTGGACATGTCTCGTGCTATTCTTTGACAAGGGAATTGGAGCGTCCGACAGTAAGGCCCTGAGAGTGCTTTGGAAAATAAATATTCAGGAAACCCTTGCTGGTATCCCCTTTCACGAGAAGTCGCGACGTGCTCTGACCTATATATATATATATATATATATATATATATATATATATATATATATATATATATATATATATATATATATATATATATATATATATATATATATATATATATATATATATATATATATAGAAAAAAACGGGTGCACGTACGAGCAATACTTTTATGCCTTACGTTTCGGCCGTGGCACGGCCTTCGTCAGAGAATTCTCTGACGAAGGCCGTGCCACGGCCGAAACGTAAGGCATAAAGTATTGCTTTCTCGTACGTGCACCCGTTTTTTTCTTACACAGACCGAACCCACTGAACTTTCCTGCTGAATATATATATATATATATATATATATATATATATATATATATATATATATATATATATATATATATATATATATATATATATATATATATATATATATATATATGGTGGACGGACGCTTTGACATCTTCCGTCAAGAATAGCAATTCCATGGTGGGAGCGAATGAAGAGCGGCAGCATAGTATAGCTGCTGCTACTGCTGGTGTCTTCAAGGGCCACGTTACATAACCACTGGGGTGAATCGTCCAAGAACAAAATAGAACTTGCAGCATGGTTACAGTCAAAGTATACAGTGATGTACAATTCAAAGAAGAACAATTGAAGGCGCAATGAAATGCGTTTTTTTTTTTTTTCATTTTCGTTTGCGCCAGTACTCGTAATTTTTAGCGCGACTTCCGCTTGCGCACTCCTAATGTGAAGCCCAAATGATGTTCGATACTTTCTTCCTTTGTGTTTTATGAGTCTTGTGGAAGTTATACTGGAGCATGTCATGAGTAGGTGGAGCTGTTAGCGTTTGCCCAGTCTTCTTCGCGTTCCGTTTGCCCATGCGTGCAACCTCACATTTACCGCTACTTTCGTAGGCTACGGGTTCTTGCTCACACTTTTCTGCGACCACATCCGGTGGAATCGACTCCCATTTTAACACCCTAACTAGTTCACTTGAACACTTTGCGGAAGGGAGACAAAATATTGCCGTTATGGAAATTCTGTTTGTTAGTTGCTGGTCATGATGCACGAAAAGCATGTGACCTCCCTCTAATCGAAATGCTCTTTTCTTTATTAGTTGAGATGCTCCTCTGACATCGATTGCATCTCTAGTTTTAGTCAATATGTGAATTTTGTCCCTACTAAGTAATTTGATGGCCACACTCTATGAAAACAAAAAATCGCCATTTGGACTCTCTTTTGTGAGCCCTGACTTAACACCTTCATGACTCTCTTTAACGAGACACGTGAATTTTCTCTAGAGATTATTATGCTCTCGCGGAAGAGTCGTGGGCACCCGAAAGAGGCTTAACGCGTACCTTTGTAGAAAGACGTGTAATACGGCAAGTCAGTGCGAAAAAAAGTAACACATACCTTCTTTTTTTTTTAAGTGTTCTTATATTCACATATGTAACGCACATGTATGTGATTGATTTCAGTCATTTCTTCAGCTATGTGTTACACGCTTTACTGTTTCCCATTGGTCATCGACATGTAAGCACTCAGTCTTGGCACTTTTTAGCCTCATTAGGCCCTTGCTTTAACCAGACACAGTGACATCACCATTATCGTCAATAATTCAGCTGTGTTGACACAAAAAGTTCACGAAGTGCTCCCTCGTTTTATACATACGCTTGCAACGCTTCGTGAACTAGAGGTTCATTTGTTTGACCTTTTAACGTTGTATCGTCTTGCGTCGCCTTTCTCAAAGAAATGTCTTAACACCACTGCCGTCTCTGTTGCAGTTGCAAATGAAATACGACTACCCAGGCGAAGATGAAAAAAGCAAGAAGCTTACGACATCCCAAAGGTGATTTCAACATCACTTTCGATTTCATTGATTTCATTGCGAAGTAACCGATGCTCAACGGAGCTGACGCAAGCCCATACACAATGGAGACAGTTCCTCTCAGCCTTTTTTTGTAGAGGTTCGGTACGTGAGAGGGACGTGAAATGAAGAAAACGAAAGCTCAAAAATAAGCAATAAATACAGAAATGTAATATAAAACGCGTATGTATTGCGTAACTAAGCCATTCCTTAACACATTTCCGAGCGAGCTCATGATTCTAATGAGCTGTGCATCGCGAAGGTTCGGGAGAGTAAAGCGTCAGGTTGGTGAGCTCGAATGGCATATGGGGCGTTGAAGAGGGGAATAAGTACCTCGACGAGGTGACGAATTATTAAGTCGTGTTTCGCGTGTATAGAGTGGTGGTGTGTTTTCTTTTTCTCGTACCGGCTTTCGCCATGGTTGCCAGGAATGTTTCTATAAACACCTAAAAAGGACTATTTCATGTTTGTTACCCAGGATGCTTATATAAAAAAAGAAATTGCACATATTGCCTTCCCTACGTTTAACTAAAAGCACGTACTTGCACATTCGCTGCATTTCTTTTTTTTTTTTTTAAGCAAAACGTTTTTGCTATACACTTGTACGTTGAATAAATGTGACACAACTAATAAGGTTATCTTAAATTGCAACAAAAAATGCAGTACTTTGCAATATTTGTTTACGGCAAACATTCGCGTGAAGCATGAGGAACCACTTTTTTTTCTTATCACTTTGCCGTGAAACTTAGCAAAGAAAATTTGACAACGGCATCAATAATCTCTTCTTCCGTGGTCTTTTTCGATAGCCTTTATCACCGCTAGTAGCCATGACGGCGAGTCTTGCACCTACGCTGTCATGGCTACTAGCGGAGCTCAATAAAAGTGCCAGATTTAAATGCAGTTACATACCCATAAAGTCTAAGGGGGGGATGACCGCCGCCGTAGCTCAGTGGGTAGAGCATCGCACGCGTTATGCGAAGGTTCCAGGTTCGGTCCCTGGCAGCGGCAAGTCATCTTTTCGTCCACTTTACTTTCTTCACATTTTAAATAATAATTACCACAAATAATATCTCATGTGCTTTCCTTGGCTTTCTTGTATGTGAGTTCCAATTAATTTAGCTCAGTGATAAATTTTACAAAAAACAGTATGGGTGGTGGCATGCTTTCCTGACGTTTTTTGCTTTGTTTGTATGTTTGTTTGTTTGTTTGTTTGTTTGTTTGTTTGTTTGTTTGTTTGTTTGTTTGTTTGTTTGTTTGTTTGTTTGTTTGTTTGTTTACTGTGTGTTGTTATTGTCGTGATGCTCCATGATGTTTTTCCATTACTCGGCACGGCGCACTGACTGGTGCTTTCGGCACCGAAGAACGCACGACATAATTGGTACAATTTATGATAAAGTGTATTTTACCTTCGTGAAGAAAAATTAGCTGCCCACTCTATTCATTTAGAGCACTTTTCTCTCAGCATTTAGTAGGATAGGGAAACATTGCTTGCACGCAAGTTTGTAATGTACATTATTCAATTTCATGAGTCATTCCTGTGAAGTCACTCGTATGTAAACTACGCTTAAGCATGTTGTACTACAACGGGAGCGTATATTATAGTTCAGTCCACCTATCATATATATGTCATGCATAGCCCAGCCATTCCTTAACTTATTGCCGCGTATGCCTTGTGATGAAAGAATGCGTATAGGGGCACAAAAACGGCTAACGTCGTCGGACATACGACGGCAAGCATTTGCCTATACTTTCAAAATGTACAGCGCTGTTCCTATAGCGTCTATGTTGACTAAGTATATTGGGCACCTTTGTTTCATCAGTATCTTTTGTGTGTGTCTACTAGGGCAGATATCCACCGGCGGCATCTTGTTTCGCAAGTGACTCACTGTATCATCGAATGCTGCCGTGTTTAACGAATTTCGGGCATTGCAAAACTAGTCAGGGCGCAGCCTACAGCGCCGTAAAATCGCATCCAGAAATTACATCAATTGATTTTTTACGATCCAGTTTCATGGCCACATTGCCTTCCATGCTTTTAAAATTCATTGCAATGAATAAATAGGGAGTGGGCAGTAAATGGATGTTACGTCTTTTCGCAATATTTTTCATTTCCAGAAGCCAGTTCTTTGCTAAATACATCTTGTACGATTCGACGACCTTTTCAATTCAAGTGAGCAGTAGGCTTGTGAATAGTGTTAAAGAGAACTTTCTATGAAATACGACGAATTTCTTAGCGAACCAAAGACACTTTGAGTGTTTCTATCTATCTATCTATCTATCTATCTATCTATCTATCTATCTATCTATCTATCTATCTATCTATCTATCTATCTATCTATCTATCTATCTATCTATCTATCTATCTATCTATCTATCTATCTATCTATCTATCTATCTATCTATCTATCTATCTATCTATCTATCTATCTATCTATCTATCTATCTCAAGTGAGTTACATGAAGTCACTTGCGTTAGCAGTAGCAGCAGTAGCTAAACCGGCCAGCAAAATTCGGGCAGGCTAACAAAGAAAGCTCTGTGAAATGGAGAATTTCCGTTTGCAGCACAAAGCTAAAAGGAAATTCATATTTTCCACAGAAACTAAAGCTTGATCATTTGTTAACTTATCAATGTTTTGCTTTGAAAGCATACGTGATGCCAGGCAATTCCTATGCATCGGTTAGGATGTATCACCGCATAGGGACACATAGATCAATGCCTGTCGATCGAGCAGGATCGAGTGGCCTGCGAACGAAAATGATTGATGTCACGGCAATATAAATCCGCTGCTGTTACTACAGTAAGGTGAAAGCTCGGCCCACCTGGCATCCCTCGTGATTGATGGCGTATTTAGCGCCAAGCGCATTTTCGTCATTCAGCGAAACGAATGTGTTTTAGGTTACGCTCGGCTTAACGCTATTCGTCACTGCTCCTACGCGTGTCGTTAACGCGTCTGATCACACGCCAGTCATTCTTCCTAGATTGGGAGGCGGATTTGTCTCTAGAGTTTGTTATGAGTGTTCTATTGGCAGGTCGCAAATACAATATATGTGAAAGTACACATTATCTTTGATATTTCCACCTGTTTTTATTTCTTTTCTTTTTTTTTTAGAATTAGATGGTGTTCGATCCGTCAGTGACTAAACACACGGTGGTCAGTAAGACGCGATATGTCGTCCTGCGAAGTACGCGGGTGTGAGTTCAATTCTCCGCCTTGGAGGATAGCTTAATACGGCGGGAACTTTCTAGAAAACACGTGTGCTTAGACATACGTGCTTACCAAAGAACACTAGGCGCTCAAAATCAATCGACTGAATTTCCCAACGTACAGCGTACCTCATATTATGCCGTGGATTAAACACATCAAACATAATTTTTTTCTTCGTTTAGGAAGACCTGGAGCAATAGATATCCGACAACACCGCAATTATTCGAGATTAGAGTGAATAGGTTTGCGCTAAAGCGTGCAGAGGCCACCGCCGCCGCATGAGATCGCGCTGACCTTGACGACACGCTCCTCTCGACTGAGGCAGACCTCAAATGCAGAGTCAAACAGTCCTCGCCACGGAAGTCGCCCAATATGTTATTGACGTTTTTAGGTGGCAGTCGCTTATCAGAGAGAGTATAGTGTTAGATTGTCCACAAACGTCTTTGCGTTAGCGTTACACCGGATACCAGCTATGGTGGATAAAAATTATGGTAGGGTAACAAACCAGCGGTTTCTTTTAACGTTAATCTCCCTGCCTCTACTCATCTCTCTCTCTTGCAACCCTTACGCCTCTCTTGCAGCCTGTCTTGCAGCCTGTCTCGCAGCCCCTACGAACAAATAGCTTTCTAATTATAAATCCTTGCTACAGCACGAAACGTCTTCGAGCTTCGGCTGTGCTTACTCTTCGAACAATTCTGGTTCTAGTAATAGTAAGCGAGTCATTTCGTGGGCGGAACTGTCGACAAAACTAGCACGCACACACCCACGTTTTAGGCGGCGCCTTCATGCTGCGTCGTCACACTACGCCACTACACCGTATTGCCTAACAGTGAAGCACGCTTTGGTGGAGCGCGAAATAGATTAAATCGCAAACTGCTTTCGAGCGGCTCCGATGGCATTGTTTTATATTAGCTGCGTGTCTGGTATAGTTTGGTGAGCGTAGGGCCTTAGTTAAACTTTGCGGTGCCGAGGCGTGCCTTCATATTTGCGCAACGTAAACGCCTTACCCAAGTCCCATGAATTACAGAAGTGTCGTTAGGTGGGCTAGTTCGTATGAATTCATCGCAATAAACAGTGCAAAGAGAAAAAAGAGAAAGAGAGAAACGGTTATGGCGAGGGCAAACGCTGCTCCTTTTCAATCTTTTCTGTGTGCCTTGTTTTTTTTTTTTTTCGCTGTTTATTGCCGTGACTCCGACAGAGCTTGATACATTAGATTGCCCAATTCAGAAAGTTGGCCAAGATGCTTCTTTCTTAATCTTGCATCCTCATTTTCCATATATAGGAGAGAGCGCGCATTACGAGGTGCAGCTGCGGGAATATAAATCGCCTTCACGTTTTATGACCTCTTTTAGTGATTGGTGTAACCTTCACCATATTTTTTCATTCAGTATTTCATGTGATGTGAGCTGAATGAGAATCGTATTTCCCATCCGTATCGCAACGCATCGCTCAGTAGTTTTCAAGTGAACCGCCACCAGTATGCTACCACCTTGCCCACGTATTTTATTCAGGACTAAATCGCATTATTTCATCACAGCAAGCACCCTAACTCGAACAGCTGTTTGGTTAAAGAGAGTATGGCTTGGGATTATATTGTTACGGGGATTATTTATTGAGGGGTCGTCAGTCAGGATCTGATCGAGATGACACTGCACAGAGCGCACAGAATCACAAGTCAACAGGGCAACCCAGACACAGCCCCACAACAGCAACGTCTTCGTCTTCGTCCGTTCGGCGCCATTTCAGCGGCTCTGCCGGAGTGGCATTTCCATGCCCGTGACAATATTTACAATGTTTAAACTACACATATGGCAAAACCCACCCTTTTTATGTATGTTCTGCGCACGTTTTTACGGTTTTTAGAACGCAGTTATGGGCTGTAGAAGGATCTTGTACTTAGACAGAAATCAATATTCCATAGACAAGCCATTCAACCTTGCTATCTTTCATGAACAAAACAATTTGGCCTCGAGTTTATAAATATTTTTCCATGTTGCTGCTTATTTTGTGTCCATCTGATTGATTTGTCTATTGGCGTCACATTTCCTGTTCTCCTTCTTTCATCCTATCTTTCTTTCCTATGTGTTAACCCTTCCGGATGGAGTCGACAGTCGTTGTGCCCCTCTAGGCTGCAGTTGTCCGCCTGCTTTCTCCTTGGTGATTTGTGTAACCAAATAAAATGATAGCAGTAACAACAGCAATATTAATATAATAATAATAATAATAATAATAATAATAATAATAATAATATTAATAATAATAATAATAATAATAATAATAATAGATAGATAGATAGATAGATAGATAGATAGATAGATAGATAGATAGATAGATAGATAGATAGATAGATAGATAGATAGATAGATAGATAGATAGATAGATAGATAGATAGATAGATAGATAGATAGATAGATAGATAGATAGATAAATAGATAGATAGATAGATAGATAGATAGATAGACAGACAGACAGACAGACAGACTGACTGACTGACCCGACCCGACCCGACCCGACCGACCCGACCGACCGACCGACCGACCGACCGACCGACCGACCGACCGACCGACCGACCGACCGACCGACCGACCGACTGACTGACTGACTGACTGACTGATAGATACTTACTGGAAGAGCTCCACCCACCACTCGACTTGAATTCGGTATTCCTTGATGACAAAGGCATCATGCAAAGCATCCGCCATGCGCCAGAGTAGGCCACCGATACCAGACGAGCGAGAAGTCTACTGTGGAATTTGGAAACCCTTGAGAAACCTTGCCAGTACTACACATACGCGAACTAGTGTGTACACAACCTACAGGATAGCACTGAGCAGGCCTGCCTTCCTACGGGGAGCTTGCCATCAGCCTACAGGAAGTAAACATAGGCCACTTAAATCACTCGAAAAAAAAAAAGGTAACGTGCTATTGTTCTTTGCCAACAAAATGTCGCTGACCGCATATCGCGAGGATTTCTTTGGATGAGCATAATTGTTAAACTGTGCTAATCTTGAGGAAGAAAAGAAGGAAGACAGGAAGGAAGGAAGGGAGGAAGCGGAAAGGCTGGGAGGTTAGTAAGTTCTTAGACCGGCTGGCTAATGTCACAGGGTACACAAAGTCAGGGAGGACTCATGGTACAAAGAAGACGCATTGCGCTTGTTTTCTTGTTCGTACCGTGTGTCTTCCCTAGCTTTGTGTACCTTGTACCTTCAACGTTGTTTAACAGTTAGGTCATTCCACGCCAAACGTGCCAGCCATTTTGGCGACCATCTCAAATGTATTTGAAAAAAAAAATCGTGCTAATTTATTCCATTGAAAACAGTGCACTGCTGGAATATTTATAGAGAAAAAAATGTTGGCCACGTTGGAGGCTTCCGAATTTTCATGAATGTCATCTGGATGTTATACGTAAGAAAATTTATTATAAAATATTGTTTTTTTTCAATACCAGATTTTCTTTACATATTAAGCAAATGTATTTGTATAAGGTGTTTAAAGCTCAACAATGTTCAAAGCTCGACAATGGCGACCATCTCGAATACAATCGAGATGGTCGCCAAAATGGCTGGCACTTTTGGCGGGGAATGACACAGTTATGCGAAACCACCTAGTTGAATACGTTACATGTTGAAGTTTTGGATAAGCTCTTGTCTAATATTTTGCGAAAAGGGCATCAAAGGAGAAGCGCTCCTTGATATCATCTACAAGTTCCCGGCATTATTTTTTTACTTGTAAGACTTAATGTGTGTGGTGAGAAGTCGACTAAAAACATGACCAGGATTTGCGGACTTGTGCAGGTAGCGCCATCTTTTGACGGCAACAGTGGTGGCCTGCCGTAACTCAATCGGAAACAGGCGGAAAAATTCATATCTGACGAAAAAGAACAGTTACCAAAAACGACTTCCGGTTATATGCAGCAAAGACACACTGGAACATTGTGGTAAAATTGTAGTGCCGCACTGCAAAGCCCGTGACTTCGCACGGTGTTTAATATTTTACAATGGGGCCTCATATGTTTCCAATGGGCGGCGTTCAACTGTCCTGGGAAGCCGTACTCTTTGTAGTGCGATACTGCAATTTTACCAGAATTTTCCAGTGAAATTCTGCTGCGTATAACAGGGAGTGGTTTTCGATAACTTTTTTTTTCACCACATGTGATTTTTTTTTTACTTCCCATTCATTTATGGCAGGATGCCGTTGCTGCCGCCCATAGATGGCGCCATGTACAGATGTCCGCAAATCCTGGTAATGTGCGGACACAAAAGGAGATAACGTATAGAGTATTGCCAACTGGTTTACAGGATGCGAAGACGGCTGTTCACTATAAAGCTTTTGCCAGATACGGCCATGAAAAAAGAGACTTTAACGTGTTTCCTCTTTGCCTTGTGGCTAGGGGTGGCAGGTTCCGACCTCAGCAATCATCTCATTCTACAGAGTAGTACAATCTTAACCTGGTAGTATTTTCCGAGTGCGTTGTTGGCTTACAGTGTTACTTCGTATTAGTTACGAAGCGAGTGCTTGTTTAGAATATTCGGAAGAAAAATCTGACAGCGAGTTCTTTCTTTGAATTTATCCAGTTGCTCAATCTCAACCTAGGGTTTTGCAAACGTTCTCTTTAAAAGGGGTGTCATAGCTAATTTTAGCGAAAAAATCCTGCAATATGCGGCTGTTCGATGTACACAGTGTTTGGTCATAATTACACGCATATTTTTAATTTTAATGAGATAACAATGGAAGGTAAGGTGCGTTAAAGGCTGTCAGCATTACTTTTTAGCCAAATATATGTAAATATAACTAAAAATTAAAAAAAAATAAAGACGCGAAATACTCTGGGTGACGTAAGTACTTCTACATGGGGTTGTGATGGACTTGTCAAGCTGTTTTAATGCAGCTTTCCCCGCCGTTCTAGCCACATGCTGTGTAACCGTATCTGGTAAACAAACAAACGCAAACTCAAACTCACATACAGCTCAATTACAAACCGAACACTATCTTGGTCGTTCTTTTCACCGTTAGCCGCAATACCCGGCAACAAATGGCCGCCATGCACGAGCGATGAAAATTCAGGTCTTTACGTGCCACTACGTTCCCCCGGATTTCCATTTATATTTCCCCAGCCACACTGTATCGTTTCTTGCCCCGGCATGTTGGATACTGGCCATGATATTGACCATTTCACCATTACGGTTTCAAAAAAAAAAAAAAAAACAAAGAAATTGTTCTACAATTTCACTCTGCGTCACCGCGAAAGCGTGATGAGCTTGGTCCGCTAAACAACTTTGTTAAAAATAAATGTTCATCCCAAGTCATTTGTGTCCAACCTGGTCTGGAATTACTGCCAAATCACAATGAAGTTTGCTGTCAGATGGTCCCCGCAGATTATTTTAAGCAAGGACTTGTTAAATTCTTGTCCCTGACATCAGTCTCATCGTGTGACTATTAATGTATTTATGTGCTGTCCATTTTTAGAGTCCACTCATGAGTATTGCTAGGCCGCGCCTTCATTTTCGGGAACAAAATCAGCCAAGGAAACAGAGAAAGCACGACTTCCTGTCCCTGCATAAAATTACCGCATTTTGTGATTGCTTCATTACGACTACGAGCAAAAAATATTTCCGTGAATTCCAGGTTCAGAGGGAGCCAACATAGTGCCGGAAAAACTAAATGTAGTTCTTGTCTTTCTTGAGCGCTTAAAATACATCTCCGTAGAAGACGTGAAGGCCCTTCTTACTCTAACGACTGTATTATTCCTCTCGAAGAAGAAGCGAAAAGGCACGCCTGTTGAGAACAAGAGACAAGGCAAAGAAATCGTTGTGCGTAAGTGCTCATGGCGAAGAAACGAATGAAAAGGCGCAGTCTCTTTCCGGGATTGAAACCTTGACCTTTTGAAAGCGTACATAATGATACGACCATGGCTGTTCCGCTAGTAATACTAGGCAGAAATTTGTTTTCGCTGCGCGTTACTACGACGTAATATTCGGTTGCGGTTTTTATTGCCTCGTTGAAGATATTATGGAGGAACGGCGAGCAAAGCCAGTTAGAATGTCTCTCTTGAGATTTCTTTTCTTTTTTCTAGCGCACGCAACGATGACGCACCAGAAGAAAGCTGGCTTATCAACATTTGGAAATGAAAGGAATGAAATAGTCACGCGGTTACGCGTCGAATGAATTTGCGGTTTTCATTATAGAAGTCGCTTCTATTCATGTTCGCCAAAGCTTAATATATTCTTACGGTTTGTCAGTCATATTGTTCGCCGAGCGAAATTATCCTTAATTGTGTGCTCGAATAATCGATTTTACTCGTTTTCCGCAATAGCGGTTCCACATTCTTCGTCTTCTTGTATACTAAACTAACGATCCTTCGGAAATTAAAGTGCAGCTGGCAAAGTACATAGGCTAGGAGGCTTAAGGGAATCTAGAAATTGAAGTCTTTTGTAACTTACATTTAAAACTACGTGGAAATGAGGCTATGATTGCGACAATACAGATGTCATACACTGGACAACATGAAAAAATGTTCATATGAGGTGAATGAAGTAGTGTTATGATAATCAGAGCTAACCAAAAAAATCACGCCATATCCACGAAGTGATTGATGATGAGTGGGCGAAGCTCCATCATTTTCATCCATGGCAGAAATAGAATGTGTGGTCTGGAACGCGCTTATACTTCATGGTCATCAGCGTCATCGTCATCGTTATCACGTGTAGTGGGTACATTCCACTATACTGGAACGCGCTTATACTTCATAATTATCACGTGTAGTGGGTACATTCCACTATACTGCGTCATCGTCATCTTTATCACGTGGAGTGGGTACATTCCACTATACGTGGCTACCAACCTACTACAACTACTTCTACTACTACAGAGGAGGGACAGACCCACACCCTAAGGAGCTTCGCCCCTAAAAATCGATACCGCAATGCTGTCTACAAAGTCTCAAACAATGCCAAAACAGCTAAGTATTCAATGTTCAAATAGAAGCTTTCGTCACTTATTGCCTTGTGTTCAATGGCTCATAGAATAAAGGCTGCTGTCGTGCTTTAAACAAGAAAAACGAATAGGATACCGTGTTATTCAAAATTTGTTATGCATATGGCGCAAGAATGATACGGCAAAAAATGTTATTAGGCCACACAGTACGAACTTTGGCAAATGAAGCCATACGGCTTGACAACGAAACCTTCGAGATGATTAAAGCGAATTTCGACTGTTTCTCTTTTTTTACCTCTTCCGTTGCGCCCATTTTGAACATCTTCGCTGCGACAGAAGCAATGTTCAGTCTCAAAGACGAATGTTCTGTGTAATTTGTCATGTTACGTCCACTGTCGTAGTCTGCGGAGAGCTGGCATTACATGAAGCCCTACTGCCCTGGCGATGAATGTCTTCCAAGATGGCGCTGCGATGTGATGTATATAAAGGCAGCTGCGCGTAGCGTACTTCTCGTAGAAAAAAAACAAGCGAAAAAAAACAAAGCAGTATCTTTATATTCCGCATGTGCTAATCTCTTGTGAACCTAAATGGAGATGTAGATGGCGCGCGAGTATATGGAGACACATCTGACACTAAGTTAGGAGGACCTTAATTGCATAGTTTCGGAATACGGGTTCCCCAGCCTAATAGATCTTCGAGAAGCAGAATGTTTCGCACTGTTTAGCACCGGCGCCCTGCCTTGTGCACTTTGAATTTCTACGAGATAGCTAGACACCTTAAAGAACGGAGCATTTTTTTTCACTTGAAAGAGACATGTTATGTTTTTTTTTCGGTCTTTTGTAGTATCAAGTAATTGACCGCTCACAATTGGGCCCAGCCAGGAGGAGTTGGAAGTGTGCCTCGCGGCCCGAACCACCATTTTCACAAAGAGTTAGAAATCATTACGGCCTGGCAGCAGTCACGGATTGCAAACACTGGTAATCTACGAGGTCTGGGTGCGAAGCTTCATTTTTTTTCCCGTTTTTTGTGTCAATACGCTTGTAACGGGTTTGAGAGCCTTTAAGATTTACGAATCTCAAGACGAGAAAACATTGGTTTCTCGTCATGCTAGGAAAAAAGAAGTTCGCACAAATCGCACGCATGAAGCAATGTTGCGGTGGCTAGCGGTGGCTGCGAGGGAATCTAGCAGCTTTAGCTGAACTCCGCGTGAACTTCGAGAACTTTTCTGAGTACACTCTTCAGCAAAGAGGAAGTCTTGCGAACAACACGTAGCCAGCTGAAGTACCACCTCATGAGCCCGCAACAATAAAGAAACACTGGAATTATCCGGAAGTACCGCAATAAAGAGTGATTCGGCTGGCTCCCCATGTTAAAGAAGGCCCACCCCCGCTACCGTCCCGACTTCCTTCAGTGAAGAAATGGTAACCCTACCACTACTACTAATAATAATTAATATAACTGTTATAGGTTAACGTCCCGAAATCACGATAAGATTATGAGATACGCCGTAGTGGAGGACTCCGAAAATTTTCACCACCTGGGTTTCTTCAACGTGCACTTAAATCTAAGCACAGGAGCCTCTAGCATATTCGCCTCCATCGAAAATGCGGCCGCCACGGCCGGGATTCGATCCCACGACCTGCGGGTCAGCAGTCGAACACCTTAACACTAGACCACCGGGGCGTGCAACCCAACCACTACAGCGTCGCTCATAGTCAAATCCTGCTTTTGGTATGTAAAACGCTAACAATTCTTATTATTATCATTCTTGCCAATAATTTATATCTCGAAATATCGGAACACTAGGAGAACCAGTGGACGTGATCGACCAATATGCGGGCTTCAATCTCCAGAGTAAAGCCGGTCGTGCAGCTAGAACCCACATTAATCAACGCCTGAATGCGGGCAGAATATTGAACGTGGGTGCTTTTCAACGCTACAACCTCTGTCGTCTTTCGAGAGCTCGTTTGTGCAGCGTGTTACATCCGGAGCCGGCTCACCTGTAATTAACGGGGGGCGGAGCGAGGGCTCTCAATTTTCCAGGCTGAGATACCGGCAGCTGATACGCGGACCTGCTGGACAAAGAGGAGCTCAAGAGCTTGATTCCGGAACTTTCCTCGCTTACGCAGCCGTCTTTGGGACCCCCATTCGAGGAGTCTCCTTTTTTCAATCAATAATGAACAACCGCATGCATACCCTCCGTAAAGCGCCTTACTTGTGGTGACTTAAGCGGAAGTAATTTTCAACCACGAGGTATTGGCCAGCCATGACGCTTACTTGAATCAACATCTCGGTATCAGGATGACCAGGCCAAGATTGAGGGCGACAGTTAATTACATGTTTATTCGAAACAAAGATGTTTGCCGGCGTAGAAGTATTTGCCTACGCGCTGATCTATGTGGTAGAGAGGGAGAAAGTGCCAAGAAGGAGTAGAGAAAAAAAATCGAAACAATGAATGAATGAATGAATATTCGGATAGAACTAATGAGTGATAAAATAGTCGGTTATAACTAAAGTCCGGAGAGTCTCCGCCGAAATGAAGGAAGCGCGGGAACCGATCCCCTCCGTGACTTAAGAAATACTTCACTCCTGCTTGCGTCGTCGTCCTTTGAAGATGTGGTTACCGACCTTCCTGTTCATGACGTCAGTCTGGAGTGCACGCCCATTGGATTACGCTTTTCTGCATCCTTTTTTGAGTAGATTTCTAATGTTGTAGACTGTTAAAGTTGTGTCCTAATATGGGTGCCGCAGCTAGTCTAAATTCTGGGACAAGGTTTGTTCCTTGTAATACGACGAAACTCTACCATGGAGGTGAAGGCTGTAACAACGCCCCACGTGCGAGGCCTGCCGTCGGTGGCTTCTCAAGCAGGGAGAAAACACCCCAGCCCTCTTTCATCGGGGAGGGAGCATGAAGGGAAGGCGGGGGTGGGGAAGGGGCTGCGTGGTTCTAGAAGCAACTACAGAATTTTCTCAAAAGGGCGCGGTCGCGAGCGATATCTCGACAGACATCTGCACTACTTACTTCGTGAGACCACAGACAGCAGGAAGACCAACTTGTTCCCTGGAGCGGCCGTATATCCTTACACCAGTGTTTTGTAGAGTTAAGAACGATCGGAATCAAAAGTGTTATCTTTTGATTCCGATCTGTGTATAACCTGTGTATAAGAGTGGTATGATCAATTTGGAATAAAGCTTTACTACCACCTCAAAGCTTAACAAAGAGCGTTTAATAAAGAGCGGTGACAGCATGTGAAAGACTTGCAAAACATAGAAATGACGAAGTTAACGACACTAGCCTTGCTGTTTCATCGTTGTCCGCGTAGCGGGGCTGGTTAAATGTTTACGTAAGTGCTACAATTTACATACTTAAATTACCATATCGGTTGCCGACCGACTGTCATTCTTCATCCAGAATGCGCGGAACGTTAACCTTAGTTTTGAGCATTCGTGCGATTTAAATAATAAAGGAGAGCTCGCAATCTCCACTCTGTCTGGGACTTTAGTTCGGTAATGGCACGGTGCTTCTCTTTCTTTCTCATATGAGCTATAAGTCGACGTCTTCCAGGCATCTCAAAAAGTCGAGAAGGAGCTTAGCGCGAATTCTCATTAGCGTTAAGTGTTATCTTCCCACTCCGCAGAGCTTAAAGTTTATACATTTGTCGGCGAGAAGTGCAATGTTTGCGTTCCGCAAACCTTGCAGTTAAGATCTTTGCCCTGGTTCAGGTTTATGTTCCGGTTAAGCAGCGCTGGCGGTGTAGATTTTCAACGGCCTTAAGACTTATATTTCCGCGCTGTAGTGCTTGTTGTTTATATTGTTTTCACCGAAACTCCTGAAGCACCGAATTTGAAGTGGTTGATTCCTTCAAAGCACTAGCTTTCACCTTTATTTTTCTTTTTTATCTTTTTTTGCTTTTCCTGCAACTAAACTACGTTGTTTAGCTGGACGACGAAAGGACACCTTGTTTTTTTTTTCCTTGGTTCGTCGTTAAGCCCGTACCAGTATGTCTCGAGAATGTCCTTAGGCGCTTCGTTAAGTGCCCACTTCCGTTTCCGCCTTGACAGCGGATCAAGTTTTGTGTCAAGGAACTCGCTCGTGAAGTACTGGATATAAGGTGCTTTTTGTCGTGCCAAAGAAATTTTTTTTTACGCTCTGATATTGTTTTTGTTTCTCTCGTGGGAGGTTTAATCCGTAGACGTTTCACTCGTTGTTCCTGGCACACTATAATGTTTTTATTCATCAATGATCTCTCTTGGAATCAACTTTAAAATTTTCTTTGAAACTGCACTTTCTGTAAAACCTTGTGACCGTATCGCAACGTAAAACCAAGAAAATGAAGAAAAAAAGTAACCCGAGAAATAAACTCAGTGGGTCTTCAGAAAATAGGTGCTGTCGCCTCGCAAAATATTCTCGTCGAAACAATTTTTGCGAACACAGAGATTCAGTTTATCATGAAAGCCAAGTGAGTTGCATAGATTTTACATGTTCAAAACTATGTAGTTCTACGATCGCGTGTTTTACCTGATGTGTTATTGTCTTCCGTGCTTTTCGGCCAATGTCAAGCCCTACAGAAAACATTTGATTTATACCTGCGTACGTGCACTCATTCTAATAAGCTAAACTTGCGCTTGAATCGCTGTGACTCACGCACTGTTGCATTGCGTTGCGTCCAGATTTGACATCCTGCTGCGTGTTATATATGCTGCTATTTTTATTTTTTTCTCTTTTTTGTATTTTATGCTTCGTTTGATAAGCTAGAAGGAGCAACGAGTGCCGCTGCAAAGGCACCAACCTCTGCTATACACCAATTTGGTTTTTTTTTTAAATGGTGGTTTTATGGAGCAAATATAGGATACAGTTATGAGGCTCTATTTGGGGGGGAAAGGGGGTCAGGATTAGTTGCGCCAAGCGATGTGTGTTTTTAACTTGATCCCAAATCAAAGTACACACGCGTGATTGCGTTTCGCTCCCATCGAAACGATATGGCCATCGCAGGGTACCGAAAACGCATCACCGGGCTTAGCAGAGCAACGCCTTAGCAGCTAAGCTGCATGGCGTTTGGAGAGATATTGAGATGAAAAGCTCAGTTTCGCATTGCGAACAATCGCGGGTAAACGCTGCGTTTTGGTGCCCGTTGCCAAAATAATTAACATTTCAGCTGCCCCGTCGTACTATCTCGGGCTCATAAATATGGGGTCAGAGTCAGGGTGCCAGCAATATTATAGCGAAACTGTATATGACAAGGCTAGATCAAAACTCGGTCATTCTCTTTGCGCAAGAACTACTAGCCCGTATGGGCGATAGAAATTGTGCAAGCCGCATTACTCGCCACTGGTCAACTAATGATGAAGAAGAAAACACACGGGTGGTTGACACCAACTTAAGTTGCTGGACAGACATAACCAATGATCGAGAAAGACTTTAATTAGACGTCGGGATTAACCCAGGGATAAACACAGGAGCCGCAGGTTTGAGCATGGCTGGTTAACCACCTGTACAGAGTGTTTGGGCGGTGATTGTTTTAATTGGAAAGAGCATTGAAGGTGAGTCAAAGTAAGTATTCCTCTCTTGCTGCTTTGTTCATAAAGATGATGGCGGAACGCGGCAATAATAACATTACCCGAAGTGGCGAGGAGAGCAAGTGTTGAGACTTCAGAATATGCAAATTCTCGTGGGAACAGCGCGTTAGCAGCCATGAATCTATTACCCATTCATTCAAGCAGCGCACAGAAGTACGTCTCGTTCTTCATAAGACCAGCTTAAAAAAGTTTATAGTTAAGGCCCCATCGCGTTTGCGCTTGGCAAGAGCCATGGCTAATTCGCCGTCTCCAATCTGCTTTTAGCAGTGTTTTGTTTTTCTGGTGTTGTAAGTAGTTACGTTCTTCTAAAACAACGTACTCAGTAGAGTCATGCTCAAGTCTTTCAATATGCACACAAGGTAGCCGAGCTGACGCCTTAAAGGACCCCTCAACCTCTCTGATCATAGATGAGAGAGTGGTGGCTTTGTAATCTTCACTACAGAAGAAAATTAATAAAGCAAGGAATAAAGGAACAAAGGCAGACGGAAAAAAATGAAAAGAGCTAAAGAAAAAAGGAAAGAATGCAGAAAAGGAGAAAAGAAAGGAAGGCAAGAAACAAACATTATCACCTGACATCTGATGAACGAGCTCGACGTACGTCGACTTAGAAGAAGAGTGTCTCTTGCGTCTCACTATGTTACGCCCATCTCGTTCCACATTTTCCAAAAATATTTTCTTTCTTTACACTCTAAATCACGGACCGTCTGATCCCAAACACGTAAGTTTTTAGGGGCGAAGCTTCTTAGGGTGTGGGTCTGTCCCTCCTTTGTAGTCGTAGTAGTAGTAGTAGGTAGGTAGGTAGGTAGGTAGGTAGGTTAGGTAGCCACGTATAGTGGAATGTACCCACTCCACGTGATAAAGATGACGATGACGCAGTATAGTGGAATGTACCCACTACACGTGATAACGATGAAGTATAAGCGCGTTCCAGTATAGTGCAATGTACCCACTACACGTGATAAAGATGACGATGACGCCTGATGACCATGAAGAATAAGCGCTTTCCAGTAGAGTGGATTGTACCCACTACACGTGATAACGATGACGCTGATGACCATGAAGTATAAGCGCGTTCCAGACCACACATTCTCTTTCTGCCATGGATGAAAACGATCGAGCTTCGCCCACTCATCATCATTCACTTCGTGGATATGGCGTGATTTTTTTTTTTTTTTAGCTCCCAGCCACTCAGTACACCCATCGCCCATTTATAATTCGACGTCCTCCATATACAGGGACATCGCGGATGTTTTTTCTCTCCTGATATGGCGTAGTAAGGAAAACAAAGAAGAGACTGAAAAAGATAAAATGTGAGTGAAGCGAGAAGTACATCATCAAGCGCGGACAACATTGATAAATGCGTTTTGTGTGGCAGGGATGCCTTTCGTTCATAATTCTCTGATCTTTGTTTCTTTTTTTCTATTTTTGTTCTTCTACAGCCGTTTCCTCCTAACTTTTACTCTTTATTCTTGCTTTTTGGTGTTTCTTCTTTCTGGACCAATCTCTCCGGCTCATCGGGAACCACGTAATAATAATAATAATATCTGGGGTTTAACGTCCCAAAACCACCATATGATTTTGAGAGACGCCGTAGTGGAGGGCTCCGGAAATTTCGACCATCTGGTGTTCTTTAACATGCGCTGACATCGTACAGTACACGGGCATCTACCATTTCGCCTCCGTCAAAACGCGACCGCCACGGCCGGGATCGAACCCGCGACCTTCGGGTCAGCAGCCGAGCACCCTAACAGCTATACCACCGCGGCGGACATCGGGAACCACGTGATCATGGGGATTAGTGAAAAACATGGGGCCACAGACGGCAAATGGAAAGACGGTGACCCGGAATTCCAAATTGGGAGGCACAAAGCTATAGTGACTGCATGTACTGGCATATCTATTGACTGCCGTCCTAGTAATTACGTCCATGCCAATACAAATATCAGCCTCGTGTGAGCAGATAGGAATGTGGAATTGAGTTGACATTTCCATCAGATGTGTATACTTGGAAATGGCTGCCGGTATTTGCATAAAAAGATTCGACGTACAGTCCCTCCCGCTCTCTTCAATTTACGTTCGAGAAATCGTGCTGTTTGCGGAAGTCAAGCACTTTCGTCTAATGGCATCAACACTCGATGTTACTTATATTACATGCTTCCGCAAAAAAAAAAAAAAAAAGAGACGTTCAAATAGAGGTACACGAGGATTCGCTACTTAGCCTCGTTGAAATTATGTCAAAGGGAATAATAATAATAAGAAGAATTGTTGGTGTTTGACGTGCCAAAACCAAGACACGATTACGAGGAACGCAGTAGTGGAGCACACCGGAAACTTCGACCGCCTTGGTTTCTTTAACGTGTGCCTGTACCTGAGCACACGGGCCTCAAGCATTATCGCCTCCGTCGTAAATGCGGCAACCGCAGCCGGGATTCGACCCCACGACCTTCGGGTCATCAGTCGAGCATCGTTACCACCACGGCTGGTATGTCAAAGAGATGACTCACTAAAAACGAGAGGAGGAAGAGGACGAAGAAATTTGTTCGTTTACTCATTAAACCGAAGCAATGTAACGAAAACTCACAGCATCCCTTACTCAATCGGCTAAGATGACTCGAAGGCGAAATGCACTCGGTGTGGCTCTTTTACCATGCATTTTTTCTTCCTACCGCGCGAAGGCCGCTTTTTTCATTCATTTATTTTAGCCTCGCTTACACTGCAAGAACACAGTGAACACGCAGGACACGCGCCACAAGGCACGTGGGTGGTCACGTGACTTTTTTGTACGATCCAGAGTCGACGCTAACCTCTCGCTCAAGGTCATGTTCGCCTAAGACATATGAGCCTTTCGAATTAGCAATAAAGAGTTCCCAAAACTTTGAGTGTTATGAGGATCTACAGCACACTGGACGTAAAGAAAACCGGGGGGAAAGGGGGGGGGGGGCTGTTTATTCCTAAAAGACAGGGCCTGCTAACACGGACACATTAAGCAAGTCAGGACACCACAAATAATGTCTACTAACAACTGTTGGTAGTTGTTGGTAGGCGTTTGTGATGTCCTGATTTCCTTCTTGTGTCCGCGTTTGCGCACCTTGTCTTTTTAGAATGAATCTCAGCTATATTAGGGGGCTGTCTCTTTTCCGAGTCACACAGGGAAGTACACCCTTCAGTATCATTTCATTTTTCGTTGAATATAGATAGGATAAGCGACTGCAGTTGTACCCTCGGTTAACAAAAACATTCAGATGATTAATTATTACAGCAGGTCAAAATTGCACACTGTCATAAAACTAAATGAATAGTGCATAAGAATGAGCTATACATGAAAATGAACATACCAAATATTGTTATTCTAAATTTACAAACATTTTACAGCAAATATTGTGCACATTTTTACATAAGAATTAATTATCCTGGACAAACTAATTGTACAAAATTAAGTTAAGTTCATGCTCGAATGCATGCAATGATGACGATGATTTAAGTGTCTACGCTAAATTGTTGCACATGATGATAATCCCTGCGACAGAACATCTCGTTTTACCATAGTTGGGATTACATTTCATGGCTTCTGCTACGCGTATTTAATTTTTTACTTTCTGCCACACTTGTAAGGCCGCAACACCTTACTTATATCTGGGGCCAAATTGACGAAACCTTTTTGTTAGGAGGTGCTTTCTTTTGTCATTATTAGTTAGCATCCTTAATATTATTTACGTCCAGCATCACAATTTGCTGGAAGTTCTTAGTGGGAAGAACTCTTGCGTATCATGTTTCTCTTGTGAGTACATGCACTGTTTGCCTTCAGTCAACCAATGAATGAATGAAACAACTTTATTGCGAGATCCGGCTAGTTACTGGTCCGGGCCAGACCGCTCAGATGGAGGATGCAAGACCTTGTCTCCCACTAGCCTCCCTGGCCTGCTGGATAGCCCAGGTTTGATCTTGTGATCGGAGCTGAGCAGCGTTGTACGTCATCGCTCCCGGAGAGGTTCTGGGGAGTCTTTCTACTGGATTGGCACACCCCCATAGCATGTGGCTTAGGGAGGCCGCTTCTATTTTACAGGCTTTACATATCGAGTCTGGGTAAACCTCTGGAAACATCATGTGTAGCTGAGCAGGGCTGGGAAAAAGAATTAGTTTGTAGTCAACCAATAACGTCTAAACTTTCAACCGTTACCATTGCGCCAGCATTTTCTCCGCCACTTGGTCTGTCTTTGCGCTAAACAGCAGTGAAATTTTTGAATGCCTAATATGTGCCGTAACATACATTCTCCACATCCGTCCGACATGAAATATTGGGTAAGGATTTTTTAAGGACGCAGTCACGTTTCGAGGTATATCATCTAAGAAACACCACGTATACGTAATTATGACTTCTTGTGCCTGAAGGTTCACTACATGCATCACACTAAGGCGAAATATGTCTAATAATGATTATCATGCATTGTTTGTCCATCCAACTCCACGACATGTCATAACAAAGGCTCCCCCTCCGGAAAATATCTAATAATTAAGCGTTTGCGAAGTCTTGCGGGTCACTCAATTTTCTAGTAACCTCCGGCATCATTTCTCTTGTCCCTACCTTAATTAATGCACTGTCATTTCACTGGCGATTCCTGTGTTTGCAAAGTTCTGAAGCAGAGAATCAATACGTCAGCGTTGCGCGACAAGCTTTATAAGCTACTCGATAGGATTCAAGCCATTAAAAACAGGTAAAAAGAACAAAACACTTACGATGTGTCATTTTCGAGGTTGAGTACCTCGTGTTTTTTAACGAACACTCAACAGTATATACTCCCTTAGCGTGTGAAATCGGCCCTGTTACATCGTGCAGCTGGTGTCGAAATTGGCGTAACGGTGCATTGTCGTGCAACCAGTCACCTAGTGAGAGGCCACGGAGACGGTATTGATTAAGTAAATAGCGGGGGATATTTCATAATGGGTGATAGTTACGGCGAGAGCGGTGACGCAAGGGGGAGGGGGTAGTTCACCTCACGTCAGGGTGGTGACCCGAGGCGCAACTATGGCTTGCGTGAACGCAACGATTGAACAGAAAGTGTCGAGCTGGCGTGGCGCTTTCAATTTTCTTCGATCAGACCACGATTGATCAAAGTCGTCGATGTCGCCATCCTCGTCGCCAGTGTATAACAATCGACAATGAGAGCAGGCATATTGAAAGTCTTTTGAAACCTGTAGCGTAAGGCTGTTGTCAAGAGAGACCTCTTGCAAAGAAAAAAACAGTTCATTTTACCTCCTTATTCAAGAATTCAGAGTGCGAAAAGCACGGTGAACGGCAAGTGTTACACACAACACAAAGTCTTCAGACATAGGCGTTTCTGTTGCGTAAAACCTTGGAAGTGGGCCATTTTCCTGCACTAAAGGATATCTTTTTTCAAAGCGAAAGCTTTAGACGCCTGATCATATGTGAAAAGTCACCATCGGCGTCAACGCGAAGGATGAAAAAAAATCATCTCATGACGTCATTATGACATCATCAATCACTGCAATTGGGACGTCATCCTTGCACCACTACAACGTCACATAACGTTACGTCACGTGATTACGTATACATGCGACATCGTCCCTTGGTCGAAGGTGGGCCAATCCCAGAAGCAGTGGTAAACCACGCGAGGTGCAGAAATCGTGTAATTCCTCCGATGCCGCAGGCAGTACAAAAAAAAATTTAAGGACACTTTGTAAATTCCAAAGCGTGTTCGGCGAAAGCCTGTGGCCATTCGACTAACTATGCCATGATTTTCTTTTTGTTTGTTTTTTCTCGTTTTTCTCGTGTTTTTTTTTTTTTTTGTTTCTTCTTGCTTTTACACTCTCTCAGCAACCACGTGAATGATGACAGAGTGTAAGGGGGAGAGGCCACAGCTGTGGCAGCGCAACTGTTGCTATGCGTGGCTGTGGCATCACGTGGTTGCTGAGAGAGTGTGAGGGGAGAGGCCACAGCTGGCACCATTCCAGGGCACGGACGGACGGACGCGAGTATGAGACCCTAAAGGCTTTCGCCTTAAAACCATGCGAGGTGGAGAAGCCGAATAGGGGGAGTGGATTTTATGCTAAACAAGCGTTGCTGACGAACGCTGGAAAGATGCAATGCTGATGCCGCCCACTAACAGCGATCATAGGGAAGGCCGCAATAAAACACTCCGCATACACACCTTTTCGAATCCTGCCAAGTAAGCATTTCCGGTCTCCAGCTCCGCTGGTTGCTTGCCTTCATCGAGGGGAATGGTCCTGAGTTTCTTAAACATACAAGTACGTGTAAAGTGTCGATTATCCTAATGGGTTCGGCTGCCATTTCTCTAACGTTTACGCACATGCATCGTGTGAGACAGCGCAAGGTAACTGCGGCGCCACTAATTATTTTTTTCAATAAAGATATGGACACGAGCCCATACAGACAAAGAGAATCGTGGTGCTGTGTTCGTCTAATCTTGCTTGCGCCGCTGTTTTTAGGTCCTGTGTAACACCATACAGTGAATACAAAGCAAATGGCTATCTCCTCGCTTCAAGGCGTATATCTACAAACTTTTTAATCCCAAATGAGGCTACACTCCATAGTCCTTTTTTTCTTTCTTTTCTACGAACTTACGTACTTTTCTTCTCTCAGTCAACCGTATATATCTTCAAGTGTTACGTAAAGCACAGATAAAAAAAAAGAAAAAGAGAACAGCTGCACTTTGCCTAAATTCAGTCTAAACGCGAGGATTTGCAAAGAAAACAAGAAAGCATTCAACTGAAAGTCGGGCCTACATCGGCAGACGCGCCTCATCATTAAAACTGAACACGCCGGATCTTCGAATGACATTGGCGATTGGCATAAACTAAGCATAGTTAAAGAAGATTGACATCCTAAGTCACGGCTTTTGTTTGCGAGCGCCGCAAGCTATGGGTTGAAGCCCTTATTTTTTACGAGCTATCTACATTTACAAATTTCACAAAGCAATGACGGATTTGATGGGCCGTGACGTCTGCCAAGCTATAGACGGTCAGCATTTGGAATGCGCAGCGTTGCCACCGAGTAGAGAGTGCGCGCACCCGAGTTCATCGACCTTGTGACGTCTCTATCATACTTACTGCAAGCGTCGGGCAATACCGCTGATGTCATAACGTTGGTGTGTGTAGTTCACCGCAAATAATAATATCTGGGGTTTAACGTCCCAAAACCACCATATGATTATGAGAGACGCCGTAGTGGAGGGCTCCGGAAATTTCGACCATCTGGTGTTCTTTAACGTGCACTGACATCGCACAGTACACGGGCCTCTACCATTTCGCCTCCATCGAAATGCGACCGCCGCGGCCGGGATCGAACCCGCGACCTTCGGGTCAGCAGCCGAGCACCCTAACCGCTATACCACCGCGGCGGACTAGTTCACCGCAAAGTAGACGCAGAAAAACCCGCGACTCGCTCCCACGAAATCTAAAGTATCACTTCTGGCTGCTTCTTTTACGTAATAGGTAATGCAAAGAGGTAAACGGAAGAGGTAAATGATGAGAGGTAATTGTGTAAGAGGTAAATGCGCCTATATATAGTTCACTTTGAACAAGAAATATCTGAGCTGCAGGGCACGGATTCGTGGCATTTGAGTTGTTCTGATCATTTACCTCCGCGTCTTCATGCCTGCATTCTTTTATTATGATTCAGTTCATGGCTCGGATAACGCAACATTCTGGGGGTCACACCGATGTTTCCATTGGCGTGGCTTTGCTATGCGGGAGTTACGACATGAGCCAATGTTCAGAGCCCGACAGTTTATAATTTTTTTCCAATGTTTAAAATTTTTCTGCTACTCAGACCGAGTCGTGAGGTTGTGCTTTGAGAGGTGTTTGAGTCCGTTTTTGAAAAGGAGACGACGGCTTCAACTAGAGTTAAAAAAATACAGACATGAAGTTGGGATGAGACGATTTCGCTTCGTAAACATTTATACATTTTGCCATGGAGCTAGACGTTAGATTCAATCCCATTTATTTTAATTCTTTCTCACTTTAAGTGACGCTGTAGAGAGTGATACCATATGACCTCCATGCTACTCTTTCGAGCGCTTTTCGTGTTTGTGAGCGACAAATGTAGGCACTTTTTTTTTTTTGCTTCACAGTGTTGCCTGTTTTATGTGGGATATGTCGCTTACACAAGCTATCTGAAGGGTTGCTTATATAAATATAGAAGCGGTTATGAAAGGCAACTTCAGCGACTATGCTATGGAAGCTGTTTTTGTCTTGTGTTTCGTTAAAGCTGTCCACGCGAGATGAAGATTTTAGCTGTCAGCTGCAGCGTTTTGTAAAGTTACGTGAAATGAGATAGAAAAGGCGCTAGCTGCTATCCTTACTCAATGTAACATTCCAATTAGTTGTTGTCGCATTCATTGCGTCGCCCTTGCGGGCGAAACTGCGGTGATCTTTTTGTATTGATACCGAGAGAGAGGAAGACTCTTTATTAGAAAAAAAAAAAGATTTCTGCCGCCGTTTACACACCTCTGGCATGCTACTCTGTATGTACAGCCGAGTGGTTAGAACGCTCGCTTTCGGGTGCCCAGAGAAGAATACACAGTTAACCAGTTCAAACCCTTAAGAGGGTCTTAGCATGTCTATAACAAACAAAACAGAAAACTGCGCGAGTTGTTATGTATTCATCGTTACCGGAGATCACGCACTAACGACGGGGACAAATGTAGGAGCGCTTGTGCCGTGTTCTCCTATCTTTGTCCCCGTCGTCAGTGTGCGCTCTCCGGTAACTATAACTAACACCCTTACACTTTAGGAACAAGGCGTTTTCACGAATCAAAACATCCATATCCAAGGGAGTTGCTAATAGGTTTTGATAAACCTATAACGCACTTACCTTTTAAGACAGGAAAGAAGTGTGAAATATATAACCTATATACCCTAAATGTACCCTAATATATACCCTTATACCCTTAAAAAGATATACCCTTATACCCTATATACCCTAAATTATATGCACATATATACCCTATAAAGTGGACGGAGGGATGACCGCCGCCGTATAGTGTTGCCTGTTTTATGTGGGATATGTCGCTTACACAAGCTATCTGAATGGTTGCTTATGTAAATATAGAAGCGGTTATGAAAGGCAACTTCAGCGACTATGCTATGGAAGCTGTTTTGTCTTGTGTTTTGTGACAGCTGTCCAAGCGAGATGATGATTTTATATGTCAGCTGCAGCGTTTTGTAAAGTTACGTCGAATCGGATACAAAAAGGAGCTATCTGCTAACCATGGAGCATCGGACGCGTTATTCGAAGGTCGCAGGTTCGGTCCCTGCTGGCGGCAAAGTTATCTTTTCGTCCACTTTTCTTTCTTCACATTTACATTACAGTAACTACTAATGACATCCCCTATACTTCCCTTGGTATCCTTGTCTGTTAGTTCTCAATAATTACCACTTAAAGGGCGTTTTAGGTAAAACCTTACCTCTTACGCAAATCGAAAGGCTATAATGGAAAGAAAAAACACCATCAAACCCTCATTTTTGCAAATTCTTGCTTGAAATTGCTTTAAACGGGCAAAGTGGTTAGCAATGTACGATTAGGCTGTCGGTGAATACTCGAGGCTGTTAGTGACGAGTTGAAGAAAGTCGAACGCAAGAGTTCTTATAAACGTTTTCATCGGATTACGAATGCGTGTACTCTATATAAAAACTTCGTCTCGCTTCGTGCGTTTGGCGCAGCCTTCCGATTGGCGCACGATTATCCACCCGTGTACCGCCTTTTCTTCTTCGCCAGCGCTTCTTTCTTATCTATTGTATCTATCATATCTGGTGTCTTCTTTGCCTCGTCGCTTTATCATGTGCCGCCGTCTCTTCCCATTATCAGCAGCACTCAAAACACACTGCACGACGGTTCGCCCACGTCTCACTTCTAGTTTTTCGCCGCCTATTCTACATTTTTTCTTTTCTCCATGTTTCGAATTTATCTTATCTGATGACTTCTTTATCTCCTCCTTTCATCTCCGGTTCTCTGTTTCTTTTCTCGTACGCAGCTCTCAAAAACTGATAAAGGCTACAGCACAATATACGCACAAGGGCTTTCTATAAACAGAAACGTTTTTGAGCCCTAAGAGATTAGGAGACTTGGTGTAAATCGAGAAATACTTTAAACTTGACGTCGTGCGAATGACAAGAAATCGTAAGCCATGCGCGAAAGCTACTTCATCTCTCGGTAACGACACCAACGCATTCGTTCTAATTTAAACCTTGCTTCAGCCATTTTCCTGCTTTTCCAGACATTTCTTTTTCTTTTACTGATGACTAGGACGACACTTTACGAAAGTATGCCGAGAAGATCCGAGCCGAACCTAAGTACACCTCGTCTGAAGTCCCTAAAAAAATTGTATTGTAGAAGGAATCAGGAACAAAAAATATTTTTTTCTTAATGCTAAGTACCACACGTGCGAAGAAAACGTAGAGCCTTATTCCTGACCTTACTTTTATTCCTTAAGCTATACCTTATTCTTTTTTTTTATCCTTCGCGCCAGCTACCCTTGTTGCCAATTTACGATAAAGACGTAATTTAGACTAACGGTATATATACGCTCTCTTTATTGTTTTGAGGAGGCGTTTGTCTCAAAATACACAGTGCGCTCGTTGAAGTGTGCGTTCCTTCCACACCTCCCGGGTGCACAATGTGCTAAGTTGGCGTGAGAAGAAATTTTTGAAGAAATCTTTATTTCGCAGCGAATTTTTTTCTAAATTATTTTTTTCTCCGCTATACGTGACATCGTTATGCGTGATGAGTACAGTAGCGGTGGCGCGTAACGGGTTATATTTATTCGTTTTTTTTTTCTGTGCATGCAGCCTTAGAGGGGAATTTCTGTCATACACCTACAGCGCCGCAAAAAGAAACAACAGTCCTTTGACTCTTTTTTCGGGAGTCCTGGATTGTCACGTATACGACTTTCTTTAAAATAGAGGCGTGAACTCTGTTTGAAAATCATTATGCTCACGTCGGAGAGTTGTGGGAACCGAAAGAGAGTTGACATGCCTGTTTAAAAAGAGCCATGTACGTGGCAAGTTCAGGAATTCGCAGAAAAGAGAAACAAGTACTCTATTTTCTTTATTTTAGAGTAAACCTGCACTGCCGTAAAGCCAGACGCACAAGAAGTGTCAACTGCGCAGTTAAAAATTCCTGTTCGAGCAAAGCGCGGAAATTTCCGCTCGGTTCCACGTTGAAGTATTCCTCATTTCTTTCTTGGTTTTCTTTTTCTTCAGAAATCGCATTATGCAGCATGGAAGTTTTAGTACTGTGCCTACGTGTATGCCGATAAAACGTATCCAATAGAGGAAAAAAATGCTCCCACCTCCCCCGAAGGGAATCGTGAGGAAATGCGAATGCATTTCTTGCGCCGACACCGACTTCTGCCACCGCCTTGAGAGGCGCCCAGCCAGCGAACGGTCGAGAGTGAGGCGCGAGCGGACGGGAGAGTGGGGCGCAGGGAGGAGAGAGAGCGAACGGCGAGAGAAGGAGCGGCGAAGCACTGCACCTACCCTCTCCTACACTCTCTCGCACCACATGCTCCGGTTGCTAGGGGCGAGGATAAGCGCGCGCGCCCGCAGCTGTTGCTATGGGAGAGGGAGTGAGAGCGGAGAGATAACACCTGCCGGCGCGCGGACAACGCCGGACAACGCCGGATGCCTGACATAGCCCGACTAAGAAATGCATTCGCATTTAAAACAGGCTGATTATGTCGTCAGAAATGACCTTCCGGGAAATGGAGGGCGTGTTCGTAGTGTTTTGCGTACTTTAGAGGATGTATCTCGACTGAGTGGTCTAAAGGGGAGCTTGTTTCCGTTCGTTCTATCAGTCTTCGCTTGACGAAGATGAATGCGCTGGGTTTTTTCGAAATGAAATTTTTTTATTCACGTTTAGTTGATGAGTAGAAGCCTGATTTCTGCGTCCCTTTTCGAGAAAAATTTATCACGTTGATGTGATTTCAGAGCAACTGCGCTATCGCTCATCTAAAGGTTTACCGATGAAATAGAAAGATAGAAATCGCAGCATTTTACACTGTAACATCTGAAGGTGCAAGCCAACTGCGCACGGTGAAACTTCACTTGAACAAGCTTAAAGAGACCCAGGAAATAGTTCGTTAAAGCTACGTTGCAACTTCTTATCAGGAGCTGAAGAAGACATAATTGTTGAAATGAAATTTGAACCTTTTTGTTTGCAATGCTGCTTATTTGAATGCGAATTTCTGCTTATTTAACATGCTTTGAAGAATGCTGCAATCTATTGCAGCACTTGTGCACTTATGACAGTAAAGGTCATTAACTGAGTAACTAAGCTCAAGCTTTTGTAAACCATATCCAGCGCAACACTGTGCCGGGCAGTGAAGGACTTCTATTGTGCCAGCTATACCACTGCTTCTTCTGCTGAAATTCTTCATACTTCCTCGACAAGAGTTAGTTCCTCTTCCTCCTTTTC
The DNA here is from genome assembly GCA_030522465.1 of Rhipicephalus appendiculatus. Taxonomy (NCBI): domain Eukaryota; kingdom Metazoa; phylum Arthropoda; class Arachnida; order Ixodida; family Ixodidae; genus Rhipicephalus; species Rhipicephalus appendiculatus. The sequence continues at coordinate 13,589 of JALIZH010020705.1, read as the reverse complement.
TTCTTCCTGAGGTAGGGCGCTTGCTAGGATCTCTACTGTAGACCGAGTGGCGCATATCTCAATGCGAGAGTCACAGGTGACGTAGTTCCTCAAAATGCAAAGCGTTGTTCGCGAAGGCCACGGTAATCGCGAAGGCCACGGTAAAGGTATGCTACAGCATGTGCGGTGGTACTCGTGAACAATATGACGTTGGAGGCATTAGATGGTGTCAAAAAATGTGCTCGTAGACCTGAAATGCTCACCGCACTTTATTTGGTTCAAGTGAAGTGGGTTGCCATTGGGTGCAATGGTGCTTCCGCGGGGGGATTTAAAAAAAGTTCGTACAACGGAATAGTTTTTTTTTTTAACTCAAGATCATTGAAGTGGTATTTTAACTGTACTTGGTAATGCGTCAAGTTACACAATCGAGGACTGGACTTCCTGGAAGACATACCAAGCCCCGGTGTGAGAGACACGCCTTATATTCCTTTGACGTTTTTAGTATAAAGTCCAATATTCATCCCCCCCTTCAACTCAAGCTTTCCGCACCTCACGTGCTGATGTACAGCCTCCGAGATCGGCCCACCTTGACGTCATCATGAGATCTCACGTAGAGGCGTCATCGTGTGACGTCATAGCATGATGTCATCGCTAGCTCGGAGCAGGTAACGTAAGTTTTTGGACGCGGCTCGCGAAAGTTTCCGCCGGAGTCTCGTAACGCCTCGAATAGTCTCGCAGAGTCATGCGTGGCATTGTGATGCGCAAGTAAAAATTTTGCTCTTAAACGCCTTAAAGGAACTAGTGACGAAACGTTTCCATGTTGGTTTCGTTTGACATCCAGCGACTACGGCAAAAAAAAGAAAAAAAAAGAAAAAAATGAAAAACCCAAGTGGGTAAGGGGAGCCGCTGCACCCTCATTTATGCCAGCAATAACGCTGAAAACTGATTTTAAGAACCTGCAACTTTCACAGCTACACGGCTCAGGCAAGCCCTCCGTTCATTGAGAAATACAAAGGGAGAGAGACAACATTAAGGAAGAAGAGAGGCGAGTGAAACTGACCACTTTCCGAAGAATCGCCACCCGTGCGTCACGTGTAATTGGACGCCGAGCTATTGAGGGAAACCAAAGACGATGCACGCAATTTCAACTCGCTATTTTTGGAAACTTATTCTCCGAAACCAACGGCGCAGCTTTCTTTAAAAGCTGGCGCTCTGTACTGGCGGGTCGAAAGCGAAATGCTCTCACACGCAATCGACCTGTGCTGCGATGAAATGCGATTCCCTCCTGCCTTCAAATCTTCCTCGATTGGTTCGACCGACCCTTCCCGATATACGATTCAGCCAACCCTGTCTGCGGCTGACAGGAATTCACGAACGGAAAGCGCTTGCGTCACTATATGAGTCGCATATGTATGACAGGTTACGTCATGGGTTCGCGCAATACTAACCTTGCGTCAAACGCCTGTCATGGATGTTCGTGCTTGAAGACAATGATGTCACGAATTGAGGCGCCAAAGTTTTGATATAAAAAAAATTCTCAGGGTCCCTTACGCATTCCCTTAAGACGACTCGGAGGCCATCTTTTTTTTTCTTCTTCTCTGTCAGTATATTGATCCTTCCGCCCCGCCCACATCCAAACTCTTTCTGCACCTAGCATGGTTTTGCCCAGCTTCCACGATCGGTGGCATTGCAAAGTCTCTGCACCCCGCCTGTTTTTGCACTGCCTCCGTGATCCCCCCTTTTGACCAGGCGATGATGTCATGCGGTGACGTCACAAATTCTGGCGATATTTCAGTCCACGATGACGTAATATGTCGACGTCATTACTTGATTATGCTTTTTTGCATCACTCGTGTTTGCGCCACGACGCCGTATCCGACAGTCAGTTTTCGCGTTTGATAAGGCATATAAGGATTTTGCCCTAAAACAAGAAAAACGTAAAAGAGCATGAAACTTATACAACCAGTGTTCGCAACGCCCTAAAAGCAGCAAGTCGGGGGGCACTTTAGTAAATAAACAATGCATAAGTACCACTGAAATAAATTTATTGTTGAGTGCTGCCGATGGAGCGTATTCTACATGCATGTGTGTTCTGTGCTTACGTAGCTGCTCAAGTTCCAGCGCAGCATTGCAGTGGGGAACGGAGGAGCTGGTGGGAACGAGCGAGGGACATGGCGGAACGCCTTGCTTTAAGAGATAGTTGAGAATAGCAAGAGGTCGTCATATTGACGCACGTATGATAGCAAGAGTTTGCCATCGGCAGTTAACGCACTGCCCTTATATGGATGCCAGAACCTGACACTAGTGGAATATGCATACATCAAACTGGCTCATGACTGCATACAGCGACTGTTCGAGAACTGCGCCAACTATCTTAGATCCGGCCAATGCTTCGCGCCTATTGCTTATTTTATTGCGATAGCAATTATATGGACACTCGCGGCTGGTTTTCGCCGTCGGCGTCGGCGTCCGCGTCGGCGTCATTTGCCGTATATGTATATGTATATATATAACCGGCCCCGCCCGTCGTTCGCGAGCGTGAAAAGACGCGAGGGGGGGGGGTCCCTCGAGCGACCTTCGATTTTACGAGCGGGGGGCGCGCGCGTTATCGCGTTATCTCCCCTTCTCGGTGGCCGACAGCGGGCGGGGAGGGGGGGGGGGGGGCACGTTTGATTTTACGAGCGCGGGCGCGGGCGCGCGCGTTATCTCCCCTTCTCTGCGGCCGACAGCGGGGGGGCCGGTGTACCCTTCTACGTGCTGCGCTCTCAACGCGAAGAGAATTCTCTAAACAAGCGTTTTCTAGAGTTGCGTGAGATCGGATCCAAAAAGAGTTAGCTGCCAGCCTCACTTCGTATAACATTAAAATTTTTTGCTATCGCATTCATTGCTTCACCCTTGCGGTGAAACTGTGACTTTTTTTTTTTTAATCCGCGATTGCGCATATTTACCTGTACTATCGGGACCATGTCTTCTTGACCTTTAGATCAGAAGCATCCCCGGATTTGCATAATGCTCTTCCAGATATCGGCAGCAGTCTCTCTTATTGCGAAATCGCCATGTGACACATAGCATTTTTGAACGGAAAGAACTCGAAGGCGGAAATGTTACAATGGCTTCAGGAAAAAATAAAAGCGTACATGATATCACCGCATGATGTTAGGAAGTTTTGCAAAATCGAAATAACTTCTCATGCAAAACCAGCTTGAGGATACTGCTTCCACTATTGCTAGCTCCGCCTCTTTGGTAGAGTGACTAGGGCACGCGGCTGCTGAGCGTGGCGGTCGCATTTCGATAGGAAGCGAAATACTGGAGGCCTATGTGCATTAATACAGTCAAAATAAATCTGAACAGTTTTGCAGAAGTTCTCCTTCGTCTATTTAGTGGGAAAAACTGATCAAATGATTTTAGAAATGACTTACTCATAAATCATGTTATAGAAGGTTAGTTCTGCTATCCGAAAATAAAAGGTATTTTGTTTCTGCGATAATAGAGTGGCGAAGCCGTTAGATATTTTTACTCGGATGGTGTCGATGCAGAGAAACTGTTGCAAACATGTTTCGTTCCCAGTACTTCTTGTACCGCTTATCTCACATTTGAGAGCGCCTGATGTAGCTGAAATTTGAAGGTTATGAGCCATAAATGAAGCAAATGCAGTTCATTTCCCTAGGGGGCGGCTTTCTGCTCTCCTGTAGTAGAGCATAAGTACTCTTAATCGTTGAAATACTTATTCCATACACACACTTTGAATCTTTAAGGAGAAGCTTGCCGCTCTAACACAGCAGAGCACATAGTGCTTTAAATCATTCCCATTTCATCTAAACGCCCAAAACAACCCACCGCGGTAGCTTAGCCTATAGGGTGTCGCGTTGTTAAGCTCGAGGGCGCGGGTTCGGCTCCCGACAATGGCGGCCGCATTTATATGGGCATCCGTATACTTAAGTTTAGGCGCACGTTAAGGAAGCCGAGGTTGTGGGAAATATAATAATAATAATATCTGGGGTTTAACGTCCCAAAACCACGATATGATTATGAGAGACGCCGTAGTGGAGGGCTCCGGAAATTTTGACCATCTGGTGTTCTTTAACGTGCACTCACATCGCACAGTCCACGGGGCTCTACCATTTCGCCTCCATCGAAATGCGACCGCCGCGGCTGGGATCGAACCCGCGACCTTCGGGTCTGTAGCCGAGCACCGTAGCCACTGTTCCACCGAGGCGGACGTTGTGGAAAATAATCTGGCGTCTCCCACAACGGCATGCCTCATAATCGTATCGTGGTTTTGACGCGCGAAACACCAGCACTTGTTATTAGCGAGTTTTAGTATAGCGGGAAACAGCAAACGCAAGGATTTAGCGTTAGCCTTAACGTTGCGAGCTCCACACTGAGCATGCGCAATACGTAAACGTAGCCCGAGCTCTTACGTACGTACGCTATTTCTGGAATATAGCGTTGAACGCTATATTCCAGAAATAGCGTACGTACGTAAGAGCTCGGGCTACGTTTACGTATTGCGCATTATAGCGTTCAACGCTAACGCACGCAAGAGATTACGTACGTAGGGCAAGAATGGCGGTGCCTGTTGAAGCGAGAGCCGTCCACTTCGAATATTTCTTGTCGTCGGCCTGCATTATTAAGCTCATTCACTCCCAATTAATGCTCGTATTTGATTTCGATTTGAGTAATGAGGCTTCGCCAGCCGTTTACTGGCGATAAAATAGCTCTGTTTTCGAGATACGTTGTCGATTAGCAGTGTAGTAGGCCTAACAAAATTTGTTTACGAGGTTCGCTCATGTTTTTGGTAGCCGCGCAGAGATGGCGACGCTGTATTCATTCACCTATTTCCAAGATAAGGCAAAAACGGCCACATGTCAATCCGAGACAGGTTACAGGGTCTTGAAGAATACTCCAGTGCGGTATATGTCGAAAGAAAGTGATGTGTTTCGGGCCGCCAGACACAACACTGAACCAAATGCGGCGCGGAGACGCAGCAGTGGTGACTTTGGATCCTGAAGCTCGAGTTAGTGGTGCACTTGTGGATTCTAGAGTGCATTTAGTGTTTTTGTCTAGATGACGCCGTATGCGCTTGCGTTAGCGTTAGCGGGAATGCCTCCCGCTGTACTAAAAGAACACTGTTTGCCTACGCAGCGCGTTCCATTTTAGCGTTAGCGTTGAGACTCACGCTAACGCTAACGTAAACGTTCCCCGCTATACTAAAACTCTCTATTATCACGGAACTTGACAGGCTCAGGTAAAACGGAGGAGGTTTAAAACCACATTCAAGAAAACTCACGGCGCTATAGCCCGGGCTACAGATGCTTGAGAGTTGGTGTTATTTTCTTGTGTAACTTTTTCCCTCTCGAAATGGCTCTAATTTAACATCTTTTTCTCTATTTCGTTATTAGGGTGAAATGTGGCGTTTTGCTGCGGGACAAGGAACACACACAAGACTGGGGAAAGGAAGCACCACTTCTTCGTTGGTAAGTCCGGAAATGCTAAAAATAGAAAATATTTGACCAGGTGCCTACAACAAATATTCTACATCTCTTTATTATTGAGTCGACAATAATGCGAACCCTGTAAGCGAAAATACGTCGCCGCCACGATCTCTCGCAGGAGGCACATACGCGATAATATCCTACCGGGCGCGTATTTTGAAATGCTGGAGTAGCAGCGCACGCGAGAGGGAAAATAAAAAGAGCGAGGAGGGAGCCAGCGGCTCCTCTGGAATTGCTCGCGCGCCATTGGCTCTTCTCGTGAGGTCACGTGGCTGGGGGACGCGTGGGCGCGCTAACAAACGCATCGCAGGCACAGAGGAGTGTTGTTGTTGGTGGTTAGAGGAAGAATGGAAAAAGGCACCTTGAGGGGAGGGGTAGGTGGCGGAAAAAGATAAGTAAAAGAAGAAAAAGAAAGCGGAAAGGAAGGAGTAGGCGCAGCACCCAACAGGAAGGACGAAGAAGAGAAATAAGAGAGAAAAAAAGTACACCATCTCCCGCTAAAGGGAACCACATGTGTAGATGTGAAGCAGTGGGCGCTAACGCTTACACTGGCGGTGGCGTTGACGCTGGCGCTATCGCAGCGTTGCGCAGGAGAGAGAGCGGGAGCGTAGGAGGGGAGAGAGGAGGGGAGGCGCATGCGCAGTGAGGGGTGTGGTTGCCGCGTGGAGGGATGCCTAGAGGAGAGAGAGGGGGAGAGGAGGTTTTTTATTTTTATTATTTTTTTTTTTTGAAAGGGTTTGCGCATGCGCAGTAAGTGAGGCCTCGAGGCACACCACCACCACCACCACCACCACCACCACCGGATTAAGCTTCGCCATAAGATGCTTCACATCTAAACGATAGGGAGACGGTCGATGGAGGTCAAGGACGGGGCACCGATCGGCGAGGCTACGAGACACCAGGAGATCGCGGACGGCGGCGGCCGATCGGCGAGGGCTACGCCGGGGCCAGGAGATCGCGGACGACACAACCGTTCGGCACAAGTTCCACAGAGCGAATCCAGGAGTGTATATGGCTCTTCCATCGTGCGGAAGCACCCTCACCCCTATGCCTATGCCGCCCCGCATACGAGCAATCGTGCGGCGAGGGGGTGAGGGCGCACGCGACTGGGGTTAGAGTGCCGTCATATTGGGCTGTTAACCTTTGAGTTTTTTATATTAAATGCGAAGCATTTCTTAGCGAACTTCGGCGAGTTTGAGCGTATCTATCTATCTATCTATCTATCTATCTATCTATCTATCTATCTATCTATCTATCTATCTATCTATCTATCTATCTATCTATCTATCTATCTATCTATCTATCTATCTAGCCGCCTACGACTTTGTGCTCTCCCGGCCGTATCGTTAATTGGATTTATACCAAATTTAGTATGACATAACATGACTCTATGATGAACGTAAATGGCTGGTCATATCATGAAAATCATGACTAACTTATCATGAAAAGTATGATTTACATGCCACGCTCATGGTGCGCTCGCGGCCGTTTCGTTAGCTTGATATACACCAAATTTGGGATTGAGTGACGTGACCGTATAACGAACATAAATGACAAGTGGATAATATGAAAATCATGACGTCATGTGCGACATGACTTGCATTCCACGCTCATGGCGCGCTCGCGGCCGTTTCGTTAGCTTGATATACACCAAATTTGGGATTGAGTGACGTGACTGCATGACGAACATAAATGGCAAGTGGTAATATGAAAATCATGACTTGTCATGTGCGGCATGACTTGCATGCCACGCTCATGGCGCGCTCGCGGCCGTTTCATTAGCTTGATATACACCAAATTTGGGATTGAGTGACGTGACTGCATGACGAACATAAATGACAAGTGGTAATATGAAAATCATGACTTGTCATGTGCGGCATGACTTGCATGCAACGCTCATGGCGCGCTCGCGGCCGTTTCGTTAGCTTGATATACACCAAATTTGGGATTGAGTGACGTGACTGTATGACGAACATAAATGACAAGTGGTAATATGAAAATCATGACTTGTCATGTGCGGCATGAGTTGCATGCCACGCTCATGGCGCGCTCGCGGCCGTTTCGTTAGCTTGATATACACCATATTTGGTATTGAGTGACATGACTGTATAACGAACATAAGTGGCAGGTGGTAACATGTAAAACATGACATGCAAATTATATAAAACAGGATTTGCTCCTTCCCGGCTGCTTCGCATTACGTCGATTCCCACAGTGCGTGGGATCTGCCGGATTTTTCTTTTTAACTAAACGGACAATGTTACGGTGGACGCATACGCACGAAAACGGTTGGGTTGGGGCATAGGATATTTCATGGCCTCATTAATTCACGTCGCGATATACAAAAACAAGAACTCCGCCATGCCAGTCGGAAGCACGTTGTCCATCTTTCGAAACTAGCTCGGAACTGGTGTGTAGTTCCCACGTAATCGTCCGCGTATCTGTCATGTCAGTCGGAAGCACGATGCTCATTGACACCCGCTCGAACGTTAGATGGGCAGTTGAAACTTTAATTCGCATGGGAGCGTCCACTATGCCAGTAGCACGGATGATGAAGTGGTAGATTAAAGAAAAGAAAACAGGCACTCTTTTCTGCAACCCTTGCGGAAGCACGGCTCAGCCTCAGCGCCAGCGCCTTGAGGGGAGGGAGAAGGGGGGAAGCGGAAAGGTAGAAAGGAAAGGTGGAGACAGTGTCACAGTGTGCGGCGAGGCGAGGGCGCTTATGGTGCATTCAGACGACGGACGGAATCTGGATTTGTCGCGGACGCGGACGGCTAATCCGCGGATGATCCGCCTGCAGGTGCATCCACACGACGGACGGTGCCCCAGGAGAAAACAGCCGGATTACTCTCGACCGCAGCCTCTCCGCTCACCTGCAGCCGCTGCCAGCAGACCGGTTTGAGAGTATTCAACATGGCGGCCTACAGAACGCGAAGCGCGCCGTGCTTTTAGAGTGCTTTGACAAGCATCGAGCATTGTGGAGGGCTGTGATTTGTTTCGGTGAAAACGGTGTTGTTGGCGGAATGGCTGGATTGGAAGAAAAACCTGCTTTACTAGAGCTGCTGAAGACTGACCTCGCTGCGTTCGCGCATGGTGCACCGCGTACGAAGGGAGAATACAGTGATCGCCGATATCGGCGAGTTTTTGTTCTTTTGCGGATAACAGGTACCGACAGTGCACATTGCAATGCTGCACATTGTTTCCTTCTCTTGGCTCGCAACTTTACCGTATAATCAGTGCTCAAACACTGGCCGTGTTCTGAGACTGCCGCCATCGGCGACACCGCCGCTTTGCCTGCCTCAGAATCCTGCGTGTGCGATGATTAAAGCGACAAGTTACCTTCCAACCCGTCAATCAGCGCGCATTAAAAGTGATGGATATCTCAAAGGTGATCGCCTTGGAATACGGCCCCAGAAATAACCTGAACTAAGTGCCAGCAGAGCTGAAATAAACTGCGAGGACAATAGCCGTACGGCTCGAGCAGAAGAAAAAGTGTATTGGTTGCCAGCTTGTTTGCCCGCTAAAGCTGCGGTGTTCCGCCGCCAGAATCCCGATGTGAAAAACAAGTTGGGCTCATCCGTCCGCGAGCCACGAGGACGAGGCGCGGACAGACGAATCGCTGATGTGAGGTCACGTGACGCGCCGTCCGCGACTCCACATCCGGATTCGGTCCGTCGTCTGAATGCACCATTATGGTGCATTCAGACGACGGACCAAATCCGGATGTGGAGTCGCGGACGGCGCGTCACGTGACCTCACATCAGCGATTCCTCTTCTCCGCGGCTCGTCCTCGTCGCTCGCGGACGGATGAGCCCAACCTGTTTTTCACATCGGGGAATCTGGCGGCGGAGCGCCGCAGCTTTAGCGGGCAAACAAGCTGGCAACCAGTACAGTTTTCTTCTGCTCGAGCCGTACGGCTGTCCTCGCAGTTTATTTCAGCTCTGCTGGCACTTAGTTCAGGTTATTTCTGGGGCCGTATTCCAAGGCGATCACCTTTGAGATATCCATCACTTTTAATGCGCGTTGATTGGCGGGTTGGAGGGTAGGTAAGTTGTCACTTTAATCATTGCACACGCAGAATTCTGCGGCAGGCAAAGCAGCGGTGTCGCCGATAGCGGTAGTGTCAGAACACGGCCCGTGTTTGAGCACTGATTACACGGTAAAGACGCGTGCCAAGAGAAGGAAACATAATGTGCAGCATTGCAATGTGCACTGTCGGTACCTGTTATCCGCGAAAGAACAAAAACTGCCGATATCGGCGATCACTGTATCCTTCTTCGTACGCGGTGCCCCACGCGCGACAGCAGCGAGGTCAGTCTTCAGCAGCTCTAGTAAAGCAGGTTTTTCTTCCAATCCAGCCATTCCGCCAACAACACCGTTTTCACCCGAAACAAATCACAGCCCTCCACAATGCTCGATGCTTGTCAAAGCACTCTAAAAGCACGGCGCGCTTCGCGTTCTGTAGGCCGCCATGTTGAATACTCTCAAACCGGTCTGCTGGCAGCGGCTGCAGGTGAGCGGAGAGGCTGCGGTCGAGAGTAATCCGGCTGTTTTCTCCTGGGGCACCGTCCGTCGTGTGGATGCGCCTGCAGGCGGATTATCTGCGGATTAGCCGTCCGCGTCCGCGACAAATCCGGATTCCGTCCGTCGTCTGAATGCACCATTACGTACGATGGAACAGCCGTAAAGATTCCTCCGTGCGTGCGTGCGTTTGTCAGCGCGCGCGTGTCCCCAGCCACGTGACCTCACGAGAAGAACCAATAGCGCGCGAGCAAACCCGAAGGAGCCGCTGGCGTCCTCCTCGCTCTCTTTCTTTTCTCTCTCGCGTGCGCTGCTACTCCAGCAATTCAAAATACGCCTACCGGGCCACACATACGTTGCGCTGTGAAATCGAGGGAAAGACTGCTACGTCATGCGCTCTCTGCGCGTGCCAAATTGAAAAATGACGAGTTAAGGGGACTGCACCATTGAAATCTCCATTTCACGGGCAATTTTCTTCAAATTGCGTCAGTGTGTGCGGGGGGTGGAGAGGATAAGGCGTGTCACAAAATGCCTTTCGCGCATGTAATTTCATTCGCCAAGCTCGCGTTCCGCGCTCGGGAAAGCCGCTTAGCGAAAATTTGCGCGAGGAAACTCTCCCAGTTTGCATCGTTACCCACGCGCAGTTTTTTTCCCAGGCACACCGAAATTCTTGAATAATGAACGCTAAACGCTCCTCGATTTTCGCCCGTCGCTCCTGAATCAGCGTGCTCTCGAAGTGATGTTTTCGCGACGAAGTGTTCCCAATGCCGAGTTATTTTCGATGCGAGGGGAGCGCAGTGTCTGACAGTGAGCAGAACACCACCCGCGGAGTCGTGACGTCTGTCTGTGCCGTACACAGTAGGTCGTTTGCGACAAGTGTGATGTGCTTAAAATGCTCACCAAACCTAAATGTGCATGTGCATCACACTTAAATTCAGGGCGTGAAAATGCTGCCTCTCAAATTTGCCGTCACGGCGTCGGGCGCTTTACACCATGGACAATTCTGTGCGTGTGGCAAACCCTTCACAGCCCTTCGGTGACCTGTGCCGTGCCTGTGCTTGGCTCAGCGCAAAAGGTTTCCGCCCTTCTTTGAAAACAAGTCGGCTCATTTCTGGCAAGAAAAAGAAAAGAAAAAGTTACAAGATATCCGTCTCTTGCACGGCATTGCGATATAATCGATACATCTTAAAAATATTTCATTACTGAGATAAAAATACTTTTTCCTAAATCTATCTCAACGTAGAAATAGCGTTACACCAAAGTATCTGTAAGATACTGTCGCGATACTGCACAGTCCTGAAAGGAGTCATGTTTCTTGCCTTTGTGAAGGGGTAGTTCAAGACCAGAAGTGAATTGCATTCCTCTTACAGTTACTTTTGGTGCTGCTGGATTTAATAGGAATGCTGTGAAGTGTGCAAGAATAATGAGCGAAGTTACAAAACAAGCGAACTCTAGCGACTCACCTAAATTCCTGCTGAAAAAAAAACATTAGAAGCCCTTTCCCTGGACGAAAAATGGGGCCTGTAGTAGTAGTAGTAGTGGTAGTAGTAGTAGTAGTAGTAGTAGTAGTAGTAGTAGTGGTAGTAGTAGTAGTAGTAGTAGTAGTAGTAGTAGTAGTGGTAGTGGTAGTAGTAGTAGTACTAGTAGTAGTGGTAGTGGTAGTAGTAGTAGTAGTAGCAGTAGTAGTAGTAGTAGTAGTAGTAGTAGTAGTAGTAGTGGTAGTGGTAGTAGTGGTAGTGGTAGTAGTAGTAGTAGTAGTAGTAGTAGTAGTAGTAGTAGTAGTAGTAGTAGTAACCTCTTTTAGTCCAAAATGTGGACTACTGGTAAGTATGTGAAAACTAGTATTATGCAGTTGGCGCGGGAGGCTTATGAAGGATGTAAGACCCGCGCAGGTAGAATGGAATGTCTATTAAGATAACAATTACCTTCATTTTTGAAACATGACATAAGGCTTGACGTGGTCGAAACTGGTGGCATCTTTGTTTTGAGACAAGGGAACATTGGGTGGCGTAAGGAGCAAGCGAGTACAGGTTTATTCCTTTATTTGATCCAGTTTTTCTTGTTTTTGTGTGCTTCTTCAATGCTGCTATCTTGCTGTTGGGATAACCGGCTCTAACGTAGGCTACCTTCCAATGTTTTTATAGCTATACATAATGTTTCGCTTTACTGAAACGAAGCGAAATTAAAACCAGCAAATCTGTCTATTAGGTCACGCACACACACGCACACATGACGAACGCAGACACACAGACTCAGATGTAGACGCAGACGCACACGTGCACATTAAGCACAGTCACGTACGCACGCGTACGGTGAAAATGAATCAAGTCAAAATGGTAGCACAGCAGCACCAGTCGATTTCCTCCTTCATCAGAATGCAAACAGTGCAATCACCGAAAGGAGGAAGTAAAGGAGAGCTCCAGGGCAAGAACATGAAGCGAACGTTAAAAGCTTTTCGCGCCCGTGAGTAAATTGACAAACGCACGCAAGCACCCGACCATCCTTTCACTTCTCGAATATATCGGGAAATGGATTTTCTTGTCGGGCAGGCCTAAACGTCGGGTGGCGAAATTTCGGCCGACCATTTCTCGGACGGGGTCAGCGGCGGCGCACCACCGTTGCGCAACAAGCCTGAAACTGAAAACCCTCGTCCCCCCCCCCCCCTCCCTCAATGGCCTTTGATGTCTTATTTTTTTTCTTTCCTACAGTGACCACACGACGTGACATAACTGGCCTTGAGTTTACATTGATTTGATTTTGCGTTCATGTCCTTGGGAAGTACGTGCCGTGAAAACGTCGCTGTGCTTGAAGGTTTTTTGGGGAGCCGCTGATGCAACAGCTGTTTTAAATGCGAATGCATTTCTTAGTCGGGCTATGGCAGGCGGCGTTGTCCGGCGTTGTCCGGCGTTGTCCGCGGAGGAGGAGGATAGGTTGAGGAGGTGTCCGCGCGCCGGCAGGTGTTATCTCTCCGCTCTCACTCCCTCTCCCATAGCAACAGCTGCGGGCGCGCGTGCTTATCCTCGCCCCTAGCAACCGGAGCATGTGGTGCGAGAGAGTGTAGGAGAGGGTAGGTGCAGTGCTTCGCCGCTCCTTCTCTCGCCGTTCGCTCTCTCTCCTCCCTGCGCCCCACTCTCCCGTCCGCTCGCGCCTCACTCTCGACCGTTCGCTGGCTGGGCGCCTCTCAAGGCGATGGCAGAAGTCGGTGTCGGCGCAAGAAATGCATTCGCATTTTCTCACGATTCCCTTCGGGGAGGTGGGGGGCATTTTTGATCGCCACCTTCGTCCCAGCAATTTGCTTTTTTTTTGTTTTTTTCACAATAGTTCTAGATGGAGAAGCCAAGCTCTGAAGCGGTTGATGTTGATCCATAGGAAGGTGTAATCGCTGCGCTGAATACGAAACACCAGGCAATTATCTCCTTGCTCTATTCTCAAACGTGACAGGAATTGTGGACCTGATAAAAGCAGGCATATATTAAGCCTCCGACTTTTATTGCGAAGTGAGGAGCCGGTAATAACAAACGTTTCAATGTTCATTTAAAGGCGTGAACCCCCCCCCCCCCCCCCCCCACGCGCAGACACACGCACACACACACA
>JALIZH010020704.1:0-21562 GCA_030522465.1 Rhipicephalus appendiculatus | reverse complement strand
CACCATGATTTCCAGCATATCCAGCATTATTTCCGCTATAGCCACTATCTTTTCCAGTACCCACTATGGCAGTTTTTTCCAATAGGGTAGTGTACCGAATCGAATATAACGCTATTTTATTCGTTATTTGGAGTTTTCGAATATTTGCACACCACTAGTCTCTTCACAAGAACCGGCGACTGAGCATTTGAATTCACGCGCCATATGTTGAAAGGTGTTGCGCAGGAGGTGCTGCCACGTTGCGTGAGATGCATTAAATGTTTAGATGGCAATGTACGGACCCTGGGAGGTGGTGTCGCTTTGGTTTACTTTTATTCTACCTCGCGAGAACGGATAGTTCCCTTTATCTTGTGTGGCTTTTGACAGCTTGGCGCTGTCGCGATTGTGTGTAATTATTATAATTGGATGTAATTATATTCGTCAGTCAACATCATTATGAATGACATGAGGAAGATATTGAACTGACCACTCGATCGCTTCAGCGGACACCGGAGTTTTAAACGAAAATGTCTGCATCCTGTGATCAATCTAGTTTCTATAGTCCCGCAAAACCTTAGGCTACATGCATCTTCGTTAGTCGACAAATAAAACAAGACACGTTGCGCCTTTCTGTTCGTACGCTTCATTATTTTGAGGTTTTTCATCGGCGCCGATACGAACTGTATCTGGTTTTTCTAATACGCAGTATTTAATTCATGTAGCGTACCGAATCGAATATAACGCTCTTTTATTCGTTATTTGGAGTTTTTCGTATATTTGCACACCACTAGTCTCTTCACAAAAACCGGCGACTGAGCATTTGAATTCACGCGCCATATGTTGAAAGGTGTTGCGCAGGAGGTGCTGCCACGTTGCGTGAGATGCAGTAAATGTTTAGTTGGCAATGTACGGACCCTGAGAGGCGGTGTCGCTTTTGTTTACTTTTATTGTACCTCGCCAGGACTAATATTTCCCTTTATCTTGTGTGGCTTTTGACAGCTTGGCGCTGTCGCTATCGTGTGTAATTATTACGATTGGATGTAATTATATTCGTGAGTCAACATCATTATGAATGACATGAGGAAGACATTGAACAGACTATTCGGCCGCTTCGGCGACACGGTAGTTCTGAAAAAAAAAATAAAATGTCTGCATCCTGTGATCAATCTTGTGTCGATAGTTCCGCAAAACCTTAGGCTACATGCATCTTCGTTAGTCGACAAATAAAACAAGGCACTTTGCGCCTTTCTGTTCGTAAGCTTCATTATTTTGAGGTTTTTCATCGGCGCCGATACGAAATGTATCCGGTTTTTCTAATACGCTGTATTTAATTCATGTAGCGTACCGAATCGAATATAACGCTATTTTATTCGTTATTTGGAGTTTTCGAATATTTGCACACCACTAGTCTCTTCACAAGAACCGGCGACTGGGCATTTGAATTTACGCGCCATATGTTGAAAGGTGTGGCGCAGGAGGTGCTGCCACGTTGTGTGAGATGCAATAAATGTTTAGATGCCAATATCCGGTCTCTGAGAGGTGGTGTCGCTTTTGTTTACTTTTATTCTACCTCTCCAGAACTAATATTTCCCTTTATCTTGTGTGGCTTTTGACAGCTTGGCGCTGTCGCGATTGTGTTTAATTATTACGATTGGATGTAATTATATTCGTGAGTCAACATCGTTATGAATGACATGAGGAAGATATTGCACTGACCACTAGGTCGCTTCAGCGGACACCGGAGTTTTAAACGAAAATGTCTGCATCCTGTGATCAATCTAGTGTCTATAGTTCCGCAAAACCTTAGGCTACATGCATCTTCGTTAGTCGACAAATAAAACAAGGCACTTTGCGCCTTCCTGTTCGTAAGCTTCATTATTTTGAGGTTTTTCATCGGCGCCGATACGAAATGTATCCGGTTTTTCTAATACGCTGTATTTAATTCATGTAGCGTACCAAATCGAATATAACGCTATTTTATTCGTTATTTGGAGTTTTCGAATATTTGCACACCACTAGTCTCTTCACAAGAACCGGCGACTGAGCATTTGAATTCACGCGCCATATGTTGAAAGGTGTTGCGCAGGAGGTGCTGCCACGTTGCGTGAGATGCAATAAATGTTTAGATGGCAATGTACGGACCCTGAGAGGCGGTGTCGCTTTGGTTTACTTTTGTTGTACCTCGCGAGAACGGATAGTTCCCTTTATCTTGTGTGGCTTTTGACAGCTTGGCGCTGTCGCTATTGTGTGTAATTATTATAATTGGATGTAATTATATTCGTCAGTCAACATCATTATGAATGACATGAGGAAGATATTGAACTTACCACTCGATGGCTTCAGCGGACACCGGAGTTTTACACGAAAATGTCTGCATCCTGTGATCAATCTAGTGTCTATAGTCCCGCAAAACCTTAGGCTACATGCATCTTCGTTAGTCGACAAATAAAACAAGGACACGTTGCGCCTTTCTGTTCGTAACGCTTCATTATTTTGAGGTTTTTCATCGGCGCCGATACGAAACTGTATCTGGTTTTTCTAATACGCAGTATTTAATTCATGTAGCGTACCGAATCGAATATAACGCTATTTTATTCGTTATTTGGAGTTTTCGTATATTTGCACACCACTAGTCTCTTCACAAAAACCGGCGACTGAGCATTTGAATTCACGCGCCATATGTTGAAAGGTGTTGCGCAGGAGGTGCTGCCAGGTTGCGATAGATGCAATAAATGTTTAGATGGCAATATACAGACTCTGAGACGCGGTGTCGCTTCTATTTACTGTTATTCTACCTCGCGAGAACGGATAGTTCCCTTTATCTTGTGTGGCTTTTGACAGCTTGGCGCTGTGGCTATTGTGTGTAATTATTACGATTGGATGTAACTATATTCGTCAGTCAACATCATTATGAATGACATGAGGAAGACATTGAACAGACTATTCGGCCGCTTCGGCGACACCGTAGTTCTGAAAAAAAAATGTCCGCATCCTGTGATCAATCTTGTGTCGATAGTTCCGCAGAACCTTAGGCTACATGCATCTTCGTTAGTCGACAAATAAAACAAGACACGTTGCGCCTTTCTGTTCGTAAGCTTCATTATTTTGAGGTTTTTCATCGGCGCCGATACGAAATGTATCCGGTTTTTCTAATACGCTGTATTTAATTCATGTAGCGTACCGAATCGAATATAACGCTATTTTATTCGTTATTTGGAGTTTTCGTATATTTGCACACCACTAGTCTCTTCACAAAAACCGGCGACTGAGCATTTGAATTCACGCGCTATATATTGAAAGGTTTTGCGCAGGAGGTGCTGCCACGTTGCGATAGATGCAATAAATGTTTAGATGGCAATATACAGACTCTGAGACGCGGTGTCGCTTCTATTTACTGTTATTCTACCTCGCGAGAACGGATAGTTCCCTTTATCTTGTGTGGCTTTTGACAGCTTGGCGCTGTGGCTATTGTGTGTAATTATTATAATTGGATGTAATTATATTCGTCAGTCAACATCATTATGAATGACACGAGGAAGATATTGAACTGACCACTCGATGGCTTCAGCGGACACCGGAGTTTTAAACGAAAATGTCTGCATCCTGTGATCAATCTAGTGTCTATAGTCCCGCAAAACCTTAGGCTACATGCATCTTCGTTAGTCGACAAATAAAACAAGACACGTTGCGCCTTTCTGTTCGTAAGCTTCATTATTTTGAGGTTTTTCATCGGCGCCGAAACGAAATGTATCCGGTTTTTCTAATACGCTGTATTTAATTCATGTAGCGTGCCGAATCGAATATAACGCTTTTTTATTCGTTATTTGGAGTTTTCGAATATTTGCACACCACTAGTCTCTTCACAAGAACCTGCGACTGAGCATTTGAATTCACGCGCCATATGTTGAAAGGTGTTGCGCAGGAGGTGCTGCCACGTTGCGATAGATGCAATAAATGTTTAGATGGCAATATACAGACTCTGAGACGCGGTGTCGCTTCTATTTACTGTTATTCTACCTCGCGAGAACGGATAGTTCCCTTTATCTTGTGTGGCTTTTGACAGCTTGGCGCTGTCGCGATTGTGTGTAATTATTATAATTGCATGTAATTATATTCGTCAGTCAACATCATTATGAATGACATGAGGAAGATATTGAACTGACCACTCGATGGCTTCAGCGGACACCGGAGTTTTAAACGAAAATGTCTGCATCCTGTGATCAATCTTGTGTCGATAGTTCCGCAAAACCTTAGGCTACATGCATCTTCGTTAGTCGACAAACAAAACAAGCCACGATGCGCCTCTGTGGTCGTACGCTTCATTACTTTGAGGTTTTTCATCGGCGCCGATACGAAATGTATCCGGTTTTTCTAATACGCTGTATTTAATTCATGTAGCGTACCGAATCGAATCTAACGCTATTTTATTCGTTATATGGAGTTTTCGAATAATTGCACACCACTAGTCTCTTCACAAGAACCTGCGACTGAGCATTTGAATTCACGCGCCATATGTTGAAAGGTGTTGCGCAGGAGGTGCTGCCACGTTGCGTGAGATGCAATAAATGTTTAGATGGCAATGTACGGACCCTGAGAGGCGGTGTCGCTTTTGTTTACTTTTATTCTACCTCGCCAGAACTAATATTTCCCTTTATCTTGTGTGGCTTTTGACAGCTTACCTCTGTCACGATTGTGTGTAATTATTACGATTGGATGTAACTATATTCGTGAGTGAACATCATTATGAATGACATGAGGAAGACATTGAACAGACTATTCGGCCGCTTCGGCGACACCGTAGTTCTGAAAAAAAAAAATGTCTGCATCCTGTGATCAATCTTGTGTCGATAGTTCCGCAAAACCTTAGGCTACATGCATCTTCGTTAGTCGACAAATAAAACAAGGCACGTTGCGACTTTCTGTTCGTAAGCTTCATTATTTTGAGGTTTTTCATCGGCGCCGATACGAAATGTATCCGGTTTTTCTAATACGCTGTATTTCATGTAGCGTACCGAATCGAATATAACGCTATTTTATTCGTTATTTGGAGATTTCGAATATTTGCACACCACTAGTCTCTTCACAAGAACCGGCGACTGAGCATTTGAATTCACGCGCCATATGTTGAAAGGTGTTGCGCAGGAGGTGCTGCCACGTTGCGTGAGATGCAATAAATGTTTAGATGGCAATGTACGGACCCTGAGAGGCGGAGTCGCTTTTGTTTACTTTTATTGTACCTCGCCAGAACTAATATTTCCCTTTATCTTGTGTGGCTTTTGACAGCTTGGCGCTTTCGCGATTGTGTGTAATTATTACGATTGGATGTAATTATATTCGTCAGTCAACATCATTATGAATGACATGAGGAAGATATTGAACTGACCACTCGATCGCTTCAGCGGACACCGGAGTTTTAAACGAAAATGTCTGCATCCTGTGATCAATCTTAGTGTCTATAGTCCCGCAAAACCTTAGGCTACATGCATCTTCGTTAGTCGACAAATAAAACAAGGCACGTTGCGACTTTCTGTTCGTAAGCTTCATTATTTTGAGGTTTTTCATCGGCGCCGATACGAAATGTATCCGGTTTTTCTAATACGCTGTATTTAATTCATGTAGCGTACCGAATCGAATCTAACGCTATTTTATTCGTTATATGGAGTTTTCGAATAATTGCACACCACTAGTCTCTTCACAAGAACCTGCGACTGAGCATTTGAATTCACGCGCCATATGTTGAAAGGTGTTGCGCAGGAGGTGCTGCCACGTTGCGTGAGATGCAATAAATGTTTAGATGGCAATATCCGGACTCTGAGAGGCGGTGTCGCTTTTGTTTACTTTTATTGTACCTCGCCAGAACTAATATTTCCCTTTATCTTGTGGGGCTTTTGACAGCTTGGCGCTGTCGCGATTGTGTGTAATTATTATAATTGGATGTAATTATATTCGTCAGTCAACATCATTATGAATGACATGAGGAAGATATTGAACTGACCACTCGATCGCTTCAGCGGACACCGGAGTTTTAAACGAAAATGTCTGCATCCTGTGATCAATCTTAGTGTCTATAGTCCCGCAAAACCTTAGGCTACATGCATCTTCGTTAGTCGACAAATAAAACAAGGCACGTTGCGCCTTTCTGTTCGTAAGCTTCATTATTTTGAGGTTTTTCATCGGCGCCGAAACGAAATGTATCCGGTTTTTCTAATACGCTGTATTTAATTCATGTAGCGTGCCGAATCGAATATAACGCTTTTTTATTCGTTATTTGGAGTTTTCGAATATTTGCACACCACTAGTCTCTTCACAAGAACCTGGCGACTGAGCATTTGAATTCACGCGCCATATGTTGAAAGGTGTTGCGCAGGAGGTGCTGCCACGTTGCGTGAGATGCAATAAATGTTTAGATGGCAATATACAGACTCTGAGACGCGGTGTCGCTTCTATTTACTGTTATTCTACCTCGCCGAGAACGGATAGTTTCCCTTTATCTTGTGTGGCTTTTGACAGCTTGGCGCTGTCGCGATTGTGTGTAATTATTATAATTGCATGTAATTATATTCGTCAGTCAACATCATTATGAATGACATGAGGAAGATATTGAACTGACCACTCGATTCGCTTCAGGCGGACACCGGAGTTTTAAACGAAAATGTCTGCATCCTGTGATCAATCTTGTGTCGATAGTTCCCGCAAAACCTTAGGCTACATGCATCTTCGTTAGTCGACAAATAAAACAAGACACAGCGCTCTTTGCCTCTTGTCTCGTCCCTTCCTAAACGTTCTTTGCGCTGTTAAATTTCTAAATGAATCCACACCAACTTGCCCAAGCGTCAACCCTTTTTTGCGCCTTTCTGTTCGTAAGCTTCATTATTTTGAGGTTTTTCATCGGCGCCGATACGAAATGTATCCGGTTTTTCTAATACGCTGTATTTAATTCATGTAGCGTACCGAATCGAATATAACGCTATTTTATTCGTTATTTGGAGTTTTCGAATATTTGCACACCACTAGTCTCTTCAGAAGAACCGGCGACTGAGCATTTGAATTCACGCGCCATATGTTGAAAGGTGTTGCGCAGGAGGTGCTGCCACGTTGCGTGAGATGCAATAAATGTTTAGATGGCAATGTACGGACCCTGAGAGGCGGTGTCGCTTTTGTTTACTTTTATTCTACCTCGCCAGAACTAATATTTCCCTTTATCTTGTGTGGCTTTTGACAGCTTACCTCTGTCACGATTGTGTGTAATTATTACGATTGGATGTAACTATATTCGTGAGTGAACATCATTATGAATGACATGAGGAAGACATTGAACAGACTATTCGGCCGCTTCGGCGACACCGTAGTTCTGAAAAAAAAAAATGTCCGCATCCTGTGATCAATCTTGTGTCGATAGTTCCGCAAAACCTTAGGCTACATGCATCTTCGTTAGTCGACAAATAAAACAAGACACGTTGCGCCTTTCTGTTCGTAAGCTTCATTATTTTGAGGTTTTTCATCGGCGCCGATACGAAATGTATCCGGTTTTTCTAATACGCTGTATTTAATTCATGTAGCGTACCGAATCGAATATAACGCTATTTTATTCGTTATTTGGAGTTTTCGTATATTTGCACACCACTAGTCTCTTCACAAAAACCGGCGACTGAGCATTTGAATTCACGCGCTATATATTGAAAGGTTTTGCGCAGGAGGTGCTGCCACGTTGCGATAGATGCAATAAATGTTTAGATGGCTAGATACAGACTCTGAGACGCGGTGTCGCTTCTATTTACTGTTATTCTACCTCGCGAGAACGGATAGTTCCCTTTATCTTGTGTGGCTTTTGACAGCTTGGCGCTGTGGCTATTGTGTGTAATTATTACGATTGGATGTAACTATATTCGTCAGTCAACATCATTATGAATGACATGAGGAAGACATTGAACAGACTATTCGGCCGCTTCGGCGACACCGTAGTTCTGAAAAAAAAAATGTCCGCATCCTGTGATCAATCTTGTGTCGATAGTTCCGCAAAACCTTAGGCTACATGCATCTTCGTTAGTCGACAAATAAAACAAGACACGTTGCGCCTTTCTGTTCGTAAGCTTCATTATTTTGAGGTTTTTCATCGGCGCCGATACGAAATGTATCCGGTTTTTCTAATACGCTGTATTTAATTCATGTAGCGTACCGAATCGAATATAACGCTATTTTATTCGTTATTTGGAGTTTTCGAATATTTGCACACCACTAGTCTCTTCAGAAGAACCGGCGACTGAGCATTTGAATTCACGCGCCATATGTTGAAAGGTGTTGCGCAGGAGGTGCTGACACGTTGCGTGAGGTGCAATAAATGTTTAGATGGCAATGTACGGACCCTGAGAGGCGGTGTCGCTTTTGTTTACTTTTATTCTACCTCGCCAGAACTAATATTTCCCTTTATCTTGTGTGGCTTTTGACAGCTTACCTCTGTCACGATTGTGTGTAATTATTACGATTGGATGTAACTATATTCGTGAGTGAACATCATTATGAATGACATGAGGAAGACATTGAACAGACTATTCGGCCGCTTCGGCGACACCGTAGTTCTGAAAAAAAAAAAAATGTCTGCATCCTGTGATCAATCTTGTGTCGATAGTTCCGCAAAACCTTAGGCTACATGCATCTTCGTTAGTCGACAAATAAAACAAGGCACGTTGCGACTTTCTGTTCGTAAGCTTCATTATTTTGAGGTTTTTCATCGGCGCCGATACGAAATGTATCCGGTTTTTCTAATACGCTGTATTTAATTCATGTAGCGTACCGAATCGAATATAACGCTATTTTATTCGTTATTTGGAGTTTTCGAATAATTGCACACCACTAGTCTCTTCACAAGAACCTGCGACTGAGCATTTGAATTCACGCGCCATATGTTGAAAGGTGTTGCGCAGGAGGTGCTGCCACGTTGCGTGAGATGCAATAAATGTTTAGATGGCAATGTACGGACCCTGAGAGGCGGTGTCGCTTTTGTTTACTTTTATTCTACCTCGCCAGAACTAATATTTCCCTTTATCTTGTGTGGCTTTTGACAGGTTACCTCTGTCACGATTGTGTGTAATTATTACGATTGGATGTAACTATATTCGTGAGTGAACATCATTATGAATGACATGAGGAAGACATTGAACAGACTATTCGGCCGCTTCGGCGACACCGTAGTTCTGAAAAAAAAAAATGTCTGCATCCTGTGATCAATCTTGTGTCGATAGTTCCGCAAAACCTTAGGCTACATGCATCTTCGTTAGTCGACAAATAAAACAAGGCACGTTGCGACTTTCTGTTCGTAAGCTTCATTATTTTGAGGTTTTTCATCGGCGCCGATACGAAATGTATCCGGTTTTTCTAATACGCTGTATTTAATTCATGTAGCATACCGAATCGAATATAACGCTATTTTATTCGTTATTTGGAGTTTTCGAATATTTGCACACCACTACTCTCTTCACAAGAACCGGCGACTGAGCATTTGAATTCACGCGCCATATGTTGAAATGTGTTGCGCAGGAGGTGCTGCCACGTTGCGTGAGATGCAATAAATGTTTAGATGGCAATGTACGGACCCTGAGAGGCGGTGTCGCTTTTGTTTACTTTTATTCTACCTCGCCAGAACTAATATTTCCCTTTATCTTGTGTGGCTTTTGACAGCTTGGCGCTGTCGCTATTGTGTGTAATTATTACGATTGGATGTAACTATATTCGTGAGTCAACATCATTATGACTGACATGAGGAAGACATTGAACAGACTATTCGGCTGCTTCGGCGATACCGTAGTTCTGAAAAAAAAAAGAAAAAAAATGTCTGCATCCTGTGATCAATCTTGTGTCGATAGTTCCGCAAAACCTTAGGCTACACGCATCTTCGTTAGTCGACAAATAAAACAAGGCACTTTGCGCCTTTCTGTTCGTAAGCTTCATTACTTTGAGGTTTTTCATCGGCGCCGATACGAAATGTATCCTGTTTTTCTAATACGCTGTATTTAATTCATGTAGCGTACCGAATCGAATATAACGCTATTTTATTCGTTATTTGGAGTTTTCGAATATTTGCACACCACTAGTCTCTTCACAAGAACCGGCGACTGAGCATTTGAATTCACGCGCCATATGTTGAAAGGTGTTGCGCAGGAGGTGCTGCCACGTTGCGTGAGATGCAATAAATGTTTAGATGGCAATGTACGGACCCTGAGAGGCGTAGTCGCTTTTGTTTACTTTTATTCTACCTCTCCAGAACTAATATTTCTCTTTATCTTGTGTGGCTTTTGACAGCTTACCTCTTTCACGATTGTGTGTAATTATTACGATTGGATGTAACTATATTCGTGAGTCAACATCATTATGAATGACATGAGGAAGACATTGAACAGACTATTCGGCTGCTTCGGCGACACCGTAGTTCTGAAAAAAAAAAATGTCTGCATCCTGTGATCAATCTTGTGTCTATAGTCCCGCAAAACCTTAGGCTACATGCATCTTCGTTAGTCGACAAATAAAACAAGACTCGTTGCGCCTTTCTGTTCGTACGCTTCACTATTTTGAGGTTTTTCATCGGCGCCGATACGAACTGTATCTGGTTTTTCTAATACGCAGTATTTAATTCATGTAGCGTACCGAATCGAATATAACGCTATTTTATTCGTTATTTGGAGTTTTCGTATATTTGCACACCACTAGTCTCTTCACAAAAACCGGCGACTGAGCATTTGAATTCACGCGCCATATGTTGAAAGGTTTTGCGCAGGAGGTGCTGCCACGTTGCGTGAGATGCAATAAATGTTTAGATGGCAATGTACGGACCCTGAGAGGCGGTGTCGCTTCTATTTACTGTTATTCTACCTCGCGAGAATGGATAGTTCCCTTTATCTTGTGTGGCTTTTGACAGCTTGGCGCTGTCGCGATTGTGTGTAATTATTATAATTGCATGTAATTATATTCGTCAGTCAACATCATTATGAATGACATGAGGAAGATATTGAACTGACCACTCGATCTCTTCAGCGGACACCGGAGTTTTAAACGAAAATGTCTGCATCCTGTGATCAATCTAGTGTCTATAGTCCCGCAAAACCTTAGGCTACATGCATCTTCGTTAGTCGACAAACAAAACCAGGCACTTTGCGCCTTTCTGTTCGTAAGCTTCATTACTTTGAGGTTTTTCATCGGCGCCGATACGAAATGTATCCGGTTTTTCTAATACGCTGTATTTAATTCATGTAGCGTACCGAATCGAATATAACGCTATTTTATTCGTTATTTGGAGTTTTCGAATGTTTGCACACCACTAGTCTCTTCACAAGAACCGGTGACTGAGCATTTGAATTCACGCGCCATATGTTGAAAGGTGTTGCGCAGGAGGTGCTGCCACGTTGCGTGAGATGCAATAAATGTTTAGATGGCAATGTACGGACCCTGAGAGAGAGAGAATAAACTTTTATTAACAAATGCACACAGAGCCTTCCTTGGGTGGGGCCCTCAGTCCAGGGCTCCATTGCCTTGCGCGACCCTGCGAGCCCGCTGGACCAGCTGCTGCTGTTCCTGCCGGCGTAAGCTGAGCAGTGCAGACTCCCAAGAGGAAGGGGTGGGGTTGTGAATGGGAGAAACGCCCTGTGGGGCAGAGCATTCCCACGTGGAGTGGTACACTGTCGGTACGGATCCACAGAAGGGGCAGTAGGAGGGGTAGAGAGTCGGATGAAAGCGATTTAGCATATAGAGGCAAGGAAATGAATTGGTCTGTAGTTGCCGCCAAGCGACAGCATCTGCTCTGTTAAGTGAAGGATGAGGAGGAGGATACGTATAACGGCTCTGTCGGTAGTACTGCAGCGTGGCGTTGTAGTTTAGTGGCTCTGTCGGTGCGTCGTCTGGATTGGACAGCTCTTCCAATGGTGGCGTAGTCGCTTTTGTTTACTTTTATTCTACCTCGCCAGAACAAATATTTCCCTTTATCTTGTGTGGCTTTTGACAGCTTGGCGCTTTCGCGATTGTGTGTAATTATTACGATTGGATGTAATTATATTCGTGTGTCAACATCTTTATGATGTTGAGAGGAAGACATTGACATGAGGAAGACATGAGGAAGACATTGAACAGACTATTCGGCCGCTTCGGCGACCAGATCCAGCTTTCGGGGACATTGAATGATCAGCGCTCCTAGCGGCCACTGCTGGAAGCTCTCCCCCGTTTTCAATGGGACAGAGTCATTTTTCGACGATAAAAAATCGTAGAGGCTCAATTTCCAAAACTTCTTAAAGGTTCACCTTCTAGGAGCTGTACCGCACTTAACAAATGCAGCATCGTTAACATCGGGACTTCACATTCTGTTCCCACGACGACCAAAATTTAAACAATGGGGTCCTATGGAAGCGGCCGAAATCACGCCTCGTTTTTCGGGACAAAAACGGGCCGTCTGAAAAAACTAGACGGAATCCTGCAAATTTCCCGGAGATCTGAGTAGTACGGAGACGAAGCTTTCATTTGAGGCCGCAATCATGTTTCTGTGGGAAGAAAAACACGTTCCAAAATGAAGTTTTCTACAACACAGTCGCGTCTTCGACTCGCGTCTTCGACCATTGTATCCTGATAAGACCCATTTTACCGGCCCGCGACCGGTGTGTGTTGTGGCCTAGATGGTTGAGCGCCTGTTCTAGCGACTCACGCGCGGTGAATGCGGCGCGGGTTCGAATGGCAGTAATATTTTTCGTTTTTTTTTTGTTTTTTCTTTTTTTACAGAATTGCTGTCAGTGGTTACGGTGCTCGGCTGCCGGCCCGAAGGGCACCGGTTTGATCGTGGCCGCGGCTCTAGCATTTTCGAACGAGGCGAAAATCCACTAGTACTTGGATTTTGATGCTGTACGTAGATGTAAATTCACGTTAAAGAACCCCAGGTGGTCGAAATTTCCGGCACACTCTTCTGCCGCGACAGGGAATGGGGGACGCCCGCTAAGCGCTAAGCGCGTGCTGTAGGACATCATTTTTCCAGTCCAGACCTCATCTACGGCGCGGCTCATAAACATATCGTAGTTTTGGCTTGTAAAGTTCCAGCAATTAATATTACTAGTGCGTCATTGCTGAAGATTTAGTTTCTTGTTTTTTCGCTAAAGTGTTGCAAGCGGAATCTTTGCTACAGAGCCGGTTTCGCTTCTAGATATGGAGCAAGTAAAGTTCTCATGTTTTAGTATTTCTTATTACGCAACCCATTATCTAAACAACAAAGGAAGGGGAACCAAGGGCCTATTTCAGTTAACCACAGCCTCAATAAGTCAACACATATTGAATCCAAGGAAAGCATGATAGAAGCTATTGATAGTGTAGTGAAGCGTTTTAAATAAGCACTATACTATTGGAGACTGAGCAGCAATGGCAAAACCAGCGCAAAGCTCGCGTTGCCGAATCGTCTTCTTTTCTTTCTACATAAGCAGCGTTCTCTGCTTCTGCAAGCAGTGCCGCTTTTAGAGAGTTTTAGAACAGCGTACGCGAAGCTTTGCGTTTGCGTTGCGCATGCGTCGTACGCTAGCCTCTTGCGGGCTCCCGTTAAGTGACGAACGCTAACGCTACGCCCGCAATGCCGGCAAGCTTTGCGTGCGGTGTTCTAAAACTCTCTGTTTACTTCCCTTCCGAAACAGAGCCATCCTGGCGAATTACAGGCAGTATACCACGGCACTGAGATAGTAAGGCTTTAGCAGGTCCATTGTGCAATCTCATGCCTCGACATTGTTGATTACTAGATTAGAAGAAAGCTCAAGTGGCTTGACGCCGGACATCAAGTACGCGGCTTGTTAGACCATACGGGACGGGCCGCGGTACTTCGAAAGAAGTTTCGTTGACCGACCGGGGCTAGCTCAAGGAATCCAGAGCCACACAAGTTGATGATAACCTTGGCCGTTTATCCACACAAGTCACTCCCGGGAATACGACGCTAAAAGGCTTCGAGACATCTCGATGGTGTATTTGGCGCTGCTTGCCATAAGTGGAGTGACATCGGGCACTCTGGCGACCCTCTTCAGCGCTTAGCAGCTTGGGAACTGCCGTCGACTCACTCACATAAGCGTGGCAAGGAGGTATTGCGCATAACGTGCAGGAGGGCTCGAGTCCTTATAGGTAGAAGACAGGAGAGAGTCCTTTCGTGGTCTGCGTAGCAGTGTTTTGGGCGTACGTCACGAAGAGAATGACACGGTTCCAGTCTTAGTAACCGGAAGTGACGTACATTGTCAGCACATCACCTGATGTTCGATTAAATATTTCTGTTAAACCATTCGTTTTATAATTGTAAGATGTGGTCGTGTGGTGAAAGACCTTGCATTCCTCTATAATTGCTTGACGACGACCGAAATACACGTCCTTCAGACGATGCGCGGCTCACGTAGTGCGCCGTGCTGTAGAATGACGTGGTGTGAAATGAGAGGCAACATTGCTAGCCGATGCAGATGGCAATAGTGAAGTATCTGCTTAGCGTGTAATCGATGGCAACAATTATCTGTCGGTTGGCAGCAGGAGTGATGGAAAGAAGTCCATACAAATCAACACCGGCGAAGTCCAAGGGACGGAGAGGGCAAGTCAGTGGTTGTTACGGAGCAGGGAAATGGCAAGGGGGGATTCGTGTGGCGCTGCGCGCGCAACAAATGTAGCGGTGTAAGAAGCGGTACATTCTGCGTTGATAGTAGCAGAGCTGGAGGAAAGTGCAAATCTTCAACCCTTCGGCATGTGCACACTGTGAGTCAGCGTTTAAGGTGGCGCATATGTCTTAACGTAGATGGCGCGGAATAAGAGCGATTTGCGTCCATCATAGAGGTAGTTGTGATGGTCGATCAACTGTCACGACGAATGAAATGGTGTGTTTGATGACTTATTTCTCTAGGGGTGGTAGGTGACGTTGCTTCACGCAACAAGACCATAGGGGAAGCAACGCAGGGGTTTTTGCGCCACTGCACAGGCATGTCGGTGACGGCTACAGCGGGAACGCGTCGTAGATGGACAAGAAGACCGCCGCTAGAATGTGTATTGATCGGCGGATGCAGGGGGGGGGGGGTGGTTACGGGGTTCAACCGTACTTTATGTATGCTTGTGCGTGCTTTGGTAGGTGCATGGCTGGCATAAACAACCAGGGTTGCCGTTGGGTGTGACACGAAAAGGCGCCAGAACTCACGCCAAAAGTAGCCAAAGCAGCCATGACATTTGATCCTATCGCCGAATTTCTCGCCAAACAGAACAGAAGCGCTATTATCAAGTCTTTACTATTGATGAATAAATAAAACTATTTTGAATAAGTAAAACCACAAGTTTAAAAAAGAGCCATGGCGCCAACTGGAAATTTTCGTCGCCAACGGGGTCCAAAAGTAGCCACTTTGGCGCAAAGTAGCCACCAACGGCAACACTGTAAGCAACAACTAACTCGTCAAATCCGCGTTTACGCTGGGCAAGCACAGCGCCGAACACAACGCCGCTAGTGTCCTTGTCAATTTCATTTTGGGTGCTCTCAGCTTTTCTTTCATAATAAACTTCTCTCTCTCTCATATGGGGCGAGCAAATCAAAATGTCGCAAGATTGAAGGCGAAGTAAGAATTCATCGGAGTTTTCTGGATGCATCGCCACATGTGACTTCGCTCAAAGGTCGCAGCCGCAGCGGAGGTCTGTGAAATGCGCTATAATTGCGGGGAAGCGGCGAATGAAACGTGTAAAATAAAATCAAAGGCATAGAGAGCTGCGAAGGTATTTCATTGCCACTTTAGGAAACGAAGCAGCAGCACGAAGTGTCGTGGGATCCGGAAGGACGCCATCTCGGAAGAAGACGGCCCAGAATAAGCTGCTTTCGTACGCCAAAGCAACACTTCTTTAAGTTTACCTCAATGCCATTAGAGCTGATACTAGTGACGACAGCTTCGACCTTTTGTAGATGTGTCGCAAAGCCGTCTGAAAAGATCAGAGTACCATCCAGGTAGTAGAGATTCGTCTGCCACTTAAAGCCGCGAAGGATGCCGATCATGCGTTCAAATGTTGCAAGCGCGTTGCACAGCCCGGATCGCGTCACAATAAATTCATATAAGCCGTCGAATCTAACGA
This sequence comes from Rhipicephalus appendiculatus, assembly GCA_030522465.1. NCBI lineage: Eukaryota > Metazoa > Arthropoda > Arachnida > Ixodida > Ixodidae > Rhipicephalus > Rhipicephalus appendiculatus. The sequence continues at coordinate 5,503 of JALIZH010020704.1, read as the reverse complement.
AGGCTGGTTAGCGGTGGTCAAGTTCAGCCATCGGGGCTGCAAGCAGCCGGAGCGCAGGTCCAACGAATAGAGAAAAAAGAAAAAAACTATGCTCCATGCCAGCAGTCGCGTCGTCGTCTATTAGTGGCTATAGGGATAGATGTCCTTACGTGTGATCTTGTTCAGCAAGCCATAGTCTACGCAAAAACTAGGCAATTGAGCCGTCTTTTTTTTGTTTTTTTTTTTGTTTGTTTACAATATCGATCGGTGAGACCCATCGGCAGTTCGAGGTCTGTATGACGCCGTGTTGAGCCGTGTCACTTGTGCGATGTTGCGACGCACTGTGGCTGGCACACGATATGCGCACTTAGGCTAAGGAGCGTGGAGATCAGTGTCGAAGAAATACATCGTGTTAGACTTAATGTTGGGCTTCAATACATGAAAGGATGTTTTGTTAAGAATATAATTCGAATGGCAATGCCTTTCTCTGTAGTGTTCACGAATTAGGTAATACCTCGAAACTAGTGGCATCATAAAAATTCGTTCCAGGTTGCCTTGAGAACTCCACGGCTAAACATTGGGAATTGAAATGTGGGCGATAATTCAATTAGTTAAGATCACAATTAGTAAATTTTCGTTAGTTAGTGGACTAAGCCTTTCAATTTTTGTGTAGTAATTTAGCCTCTTCTCGTAAACCAGCTGACGAGCTAGAATTGTACAATACTTAACAGCCAACCTTTAAATGTTTTTGAAAGTGTTCGCTGAAACATCGGTATTCTTCTTATTGTTGTACACATGTACCGTACTCCCCTCTAGAATGTCCAAGCGCTTGAGTGCATCTGAGATAAATAAATAAATTAATTAATTAATAATAAATAAATAAAACCTAAGCACGTGTTACACTCACTAAAAGCGCTAAGGCGAATAAGGGAAAGGTGGGCTAGTTGGCAATAGTTTCATATATTTGCGACTGTGTACGAATCGTGAAATGATACTTTCTACTTTCGCATTCACGATTGACAAGTGATATATATATATATATATATATATATATATATATATATATATATATATATATATATATATATATATATATATATATATATATATAGTTGGTTAGGTTTCATAGTGCAGTATATGGGGCAGCGCGAGAACGAATACAAGGACGAGAAAACACAGGACATGCGCTGTCTGTGTCCTGTCAGTGCGTGTCCTGTCTTTTCTCGTCCTTGTACTCGTGCTAGAGACTGTGTACGAATCGTGAAATGATACTTTCGCATTCACGATTCACAAGTGTGTGATCATCATCATGACTACGCACATGACTACGCTAATTGTACGGTATATGCCACTCCCATGTTTCTCCAATCAACCCGGTCCTGTGCAGGCTGCGCCCACGTTAGCGCCGGCAGCTTCTGAATCTCATCTGCCCATTTAACTTTATGCCTCCCGTTAGCGCGCTTGCCTTCTGTTAGAATGCAGGCTCTTACTTTCAATTGCCACCAGTTATCTTGTCTTCTCGCTGCATTCCCTTGAGAGATACTGGTAAATTACCATTCGCTTTTCTCTTGAGAGATAGTGGTAAACTGCCAATCATTATCTCAGAATACGTGCCAAATGCACACTACAACATACTTATACTTTTAGTTACTTCATTCTCATGGTTCGTATCTGCGGTCACTACCTTCCCTAAACAGACGTATTCCTTTACCACTTCCAGTGTTTTGATAGGCATCGCAAACCACTCTTCTCTTCGGAGACTGCTGAACATTGCTTTACTTTTCTGCATATTAATTTTCTGACCCACCGCTCTGCTTTCCCTGTCTAATTCTGTAATTATGATTTGCAATAGTTTTCCCGAGTTACTAAACATGGCAATATCACAAGCGAATCGCACGTTACTAAGCTACTCTCCTTTAACTGCTGTCGCATGCTGTCCGCAATCCAACGCTCTGAAAACCTCCTGTTAACACGCGGTGAATAGCATTGGAGAGATGGTAGCTCCCTGCCTTAGACTGCTTATAAGAATTTTCTTCCATGCTTTTTTTTTTTTTCATGGGGGGACAATGGTGGCTGTGGAGACACTGTAGATATGCCGCCGCGACGGCATAGCGGCTATGGAGGTCGGCTGGTGACCTGAAAGGCGCAGGTTCGATCCCGGCCGCGGTGGTCGCATTTCAATGGAGGCGAAATGGTAGAGGACCGCATGTACTGTGCGATGTCAAAGCACCTTAAAGAACGCCAAATGATCAAAATTTCCGGAGTTCTCCTATACCGCGGGCCTCATTATCATATCGTGGTCTTGTCACGTAAAACCCCAGATATTACTATTATTATTCTTATTAATATTTCGTTCATTAAAAAGTCATACCAGAGGGCGTTCGAATGATGATGTTTAGGTAGTGTTTTTTGGAGCCGGTGACCGGAAAATCTGTAGCGCTAGCACACGTGCGTCATCATGTGTGCTATTGCACCGATTTGTGTGTACCGCGAGCCAAGACCTCTAGAACGATTACTTTGTACTTTAATAGTCATAATAATTGTTGGCGTCCAACGTCCTAAAACGACCGTATGATGAGAGACGCCGCAGTGGAGGGCTCCCAAAATTTCGACCACCGGGAATTCTTTAATGTGCACCTAAATCTAAGCACACGGGCCTCAAGCATTTTCGCCTCCATCGAAAATGCGCCGCCGCGGCCGTACTTTGTAGTTTGAACCACACGTTTGGTAGCACCATGTTAGTTAGCCGAGGCTGCATTTTGATGGACGCAATATGCAGGAAGCCCGTGTGCTCAGATTTAGGTGCACGTTAAAGAACCCCACGTGGTCTAACTATCGGGGGCCCTCCACTATGGCATCTCTCACATTCATATCGCGTTCTTTGGACGCAAAACCCCAACAATTATTATAAGAAGTACAGCAGCTTTCTGTGCATCCAGAGAAACCTAAGCAGTAGAAAAAAGCTCGGAAAACACGGGGATAAAAAAGTAAGCAGACGCTACAAGCTAAGTAACCTAGAACTAAACATTGCGAAATGCTATCATTCGACTGTCAAGTCATTAAATGTGCGCCAACTGCTTCAAGATCTGCCATCGTCCGAGCCTTTCAACATGGTAAAAAATTTGCGCAGCTTGCGCTGAGTCGCGTAAGGCTGGGGCAGAGCAGAGCTGGTCGGCACTCGCCTGGTCCTGGCTTGACTAGGCACACGTTCATTCACACGTCCATGCACGAAGTGTTCACGCGATCACTTTGCGATTCACGAGTATCGGATAGGCATCGATCGGGTTTCATTGGGAATCGCTTGGCAATCACAGCAGCAAGTACCTTACTTTCCTTAATTAGGTAAATTGGCCTAACTTGCAAATTCGAAGCTTGGTCTCGATTAGCTTCCATCCCATGTCAAGGTAAGCTTACTTAGCTAATTAGTCGAGCTACCACTAGTTATATTAAGTCTTAATTAGTATTAGGCTAAGCTTGGCGCATCTTACATAATTCGGCATTACTAGGCACACGAGAATCTCAGCTCGGCTAAATTAGGGCTTTTTGAGGTGTGATTTCATTAGCTTAGTTATGCGTAGTTAATTAGGTTTTACCATGCTCAACATGGCTTAATAAGGCTTGTCTATGGTTACACTGGTTTAACTAGGCACAGTTGTTCTTAATTTTGCTTGACGTGGCCGCGGCGGCAAGATCATGGTTTCCTCTCTACATCGCGAACCGGACAAACGGCGGGCATAACATACTTGCTGTAAAAAAATGCAAACGGAATAAAATAATACGTTTGGCTGCCCTTCCGAATTCCGGGTGCAGTCGGGCACCGTTTTCTTTTTCTGATGCGTGAAACGAGTCGTTGCCATAGGATCGGGGAATGACTAGCCATTTTAACGTCGCAGCTCGCCGGTCTTATCTTTGTCGCCGTTAGCAACGAACGCGGCAGGCCACGCCAAGTCGTGAAGCTGTGTGTTCTGAACTTTTTGTTTCTTTCCTTTTCTTTCTTGCCTTGACGCAACTCTTGACTTCGCGCGAGATTCAAAAGATAAAAGTCATGCGGCACGTGGTGGAAGACACGCGAACTAAACGCCGATGTCCGTGAAAGCTGGATCTGACCGTAGTTCAGAAAAAAAAAAAAAAATGTCTGCATCCTGTGATCAATCTTGTGTCGATAGTTCCGCAAAACCTTAGGCTACATGCATCTTCGTTAGTCGACAAATAAGACAAGGAACTTTGCGACTTTCTGTTAAGCTTCATTATTTTGAGGTTTTTCATCGGCGCCGATACGAAATGTATCCGGTTTTTCTAATACGCTGTATTTAATTCATGTAGCGAACCGAATCGAATATAACGCTATTTTATTCGTTATTTGGAGTTTTCGAATATTTGCACACCACTAGTCTCTTCACAAGAACCGGCGACTGAGCATTTGAATTCACGCGCCATATGTTGAAAGGTGTTGCGCAGGAGGTGCTGCCACATTGCGTGAGATGCAATAAATGTTTAGATGGCAATGTACGGACCCTGAGAGGCGGTGTCGCTTCTATTTACTGTTATTCTACCTCGCGAGAACGGATAGTTCCCTTTATCTTGTGTGGCTTTTGACAGCTTGGCGCTGTCGCGATTGTGTGTAATTATTATAATTGCATGTAATTATATTCGTCAGTCAACATCATTATGAATGACATGAGGAAGATATTGAACTGACCACTCGATCGCTTCAGCGGACACCGGAGTTTTAAACGAAAATATCTGCATCCTGTGATCAATCTAGTGTCTATAGTCCCGCAAAACCTTAGGCTACATGCATCTTCGTTAGTCCACAAATAAAACAAGACACGTTGCGCCTTTCTGTTCGTACGCTTCACTATTTTGAGGTTTTTCATCGGCGCCGATACGAACTGTATCTGGTTTTTCTAATACGCAGTATTTAATTCATGTAGCGTACCGAATCGAATATAACGCTATTTTATTCGTTATTTGGAGTTTTCGTATATTTGCACACCACTAGTCTCTTCACAAAAACCGGCGACTGAGCATTTGAATTCACGCGCCATATGTTGAAAGGTTTTGCGCAGGAGGTGCTGCCACGTTGCGTGAGATGCAATAAATGTTTAGATGGCAATGTACGGACCCTGAGAGGCGGTGTCGCTTCTATTTACTGTTATTCTACCTCGCGAGAACGGATAGTTCCCTTTATCTTGTGTGGCTTTTGACAGCTTGGCGCTGTCGCGATTGTGTGTAATTATTATAATTGCATGTAATTATATTCGTCAGTCAACATAATTATGAATGACATGAGGAAGATATTGAACTGACCACTCGATCTCTTCAGCGGACACCGGAGTTTTAAACGAAAATGTCTGCATCCTGTGATCAATCTAGTGTCTATAGTCCCGCAAAACCTTAGGCTACATGCATCTTCGTTAGTCGACAAACAAAACAAGGCACTTTGCGCCTTTCTGTTCGTAAGCTTCATTACTTTGAGGTTTTTCATCGGCGCCGATACGAAATGTATCCGGTTTTTCTAATA